>JBBYHK010476055.1:0-18881 GCA_038382065.1 Adansonia grandidieri | reverse complement strand
TAATAATCTCCTTTCTTTTTATGATTGGGAACCATAAACTTAATTTCCTTATTGGGATAAATGACATTGATGCTTTCGTTTCATAAAAAAAAACTTCTCTTTCCATCATTTTTTAGAATCAAAGTTTGTTTGTCAATTTGGATAAAAATGTATTAATGTAATAATCTCTTTTTTTTTCATTGTTGGGAATCATAAACTCATTCTCCTTATTGGGATAAATGACATTGATGCTTTGGCTTCGTAAGAAAAGCTTTTCTTCCTACCATTTTTTAGAGTCAAAGTTTATTTATCAATTTAGATAAACATGGATTCGCGTAATGATGTCCTTTCTTTTCATAATTAGGAATCATAAACTCAATTTCATCATTGGGATAAATGACATTGATGCTTTGTTTTCATAAGAAAAGCTTTTCTTCGGATCATTTTTTAGGACCAAAGTTCATCTTTCGACTAAGACAATACCGATTCGTACAATAATGTCTTCCTTTTCATGATTGGGCACAATAAGCTTGTTCTACTAATTAGGATAAATGACATTGATGATTTTGGTTTCATAATAAAAACTTCTCTTCCCATTATTTTTTAGAATCAAAGTTCGTGTGTCAATTTGGATAAACATAAATTCATGTAATAATCTCTTTTCTTTTTATGATTGGGAACCATAAACTTATTCTCCTTATTGGGATAAATGACATTGATGCTTTGGTTTCATAAGAAAACCTTTTCTTCCCACCATTTTTTAGAATCAAAGTTCGTTTGTCAATTTGGACAAACATGGATTTGCATAATGATTTCCTTTCTTTTCATGATTGGGAATCATAAACTCAATCTCATCATTGGGATAAATGAGATTGATGCTTTGTTTCATAAGAAAAGCCTTTCTTCCGACCATATTTTAGAACCAAAGTTCATCTTTCGACTAGGACAAATACCGATTCGCATAATAATCCCTTCCTTTTCATGATTGGGCACCATAAGCTCATTCTACTAATTGGGATGGATGACATTGATGCTTTGGTTTCATAGGAAAAGCTTCTCTTTCCACCATTTTCTAGATTTAAAGTTCATCTATGAATTGTGACAAACACGGATTCAGATAATAATCTCTTTTCTTTTCGCGATTGGGCATCATAAACTCATTCCCCTCATTGGGATAAATGACATTGATGCTTTGGTTTCATCAGAAAAACTTCTCTTACCACCATTTTTTAGAATTAAAGTTTGTTTCTCATTTGGATAAACATGGATTCACGTAATAATTTTTTTCTTTTCATGATTGGGAACCATAAACTTGTTCTGCTCATTGGGATAATTGAATTGATGTTTTGGTTTTGTAGGAAAAGCTTTTCCTTCTACCATTTTTTTAAATGAAAGTTCTTTTGTCAATTTGGATAAACATGGATTCACGTAATAATCTCCTTTCTTTTTGTGATTGGGAACCATAAACTCATTGCCCTCATTGGGATAAACGACATTGAGGCTTTGGTTTCTCTTCCCACCATTGAGGTTTTGGTTTCATAAGAAAAGCTTCTCTTCCCACCATTTTTTAGAAACAAAGTTTGTTCATCAATTTAGATAAACACAAATTCACATAATAATATCTTTTCTTTTCACGATTGTGAATCATAAACTCATTCTCCTCATTGGGATAAATGAATTGAGGTTTTGCTTTCACAAGAAAAGCTTTTCCTTGCACCATTTTTTAGAATCAAAGTTCGTTTGTTATTTGGATAAACACAGATTCATGTAATAGTTTCCATTCTTTTCGCGATTGGGAACCATAAACTCATTCCAGTCATTAGGATAAATGAATTGATATTTTTGCTTCATAGGAAAAGCTTTTCCTTCCACCATTTTTTCGAATCAAAATTCGTTTGTCATTTGTATGAACACGGATTCACATAATAATTTCCTTTCTTTCCATGATTGGGAACCTTAAACTCATTCTGCTTATTGGGATAAATGAATTAATGCTTGGTTTCATAGGAAAAGCTTTTCCTTTTGCCATTTTTTAGAATCAAAGTTCATTTGCCAATTTGGAAAAACATGAATTCATGTAATAATCTCCTTTCTTTTCATGATTAGGGACCATAAACTCATTTGTGTCATTGGAATAAATGACATTGATACTTTGGTTTCGTAAGAAAAACTTTTCTTTCCACCATTTTTAAGAATCAAAGTTCGTTTGTCATTTGGATAAACACAGATTCACATAATAATTTTCTTTCTTTTCATGATTGGGAACCACAAACTTATTCTGCTCATTGGGATAATTGAATTGATGTTTTGGTTTCATAGGAAAAGCTTTTCCTTCCACCAGTTTTTAGAATCAAACTTTGTTTGTCAATTTGGATAAACATGGATTCACGTTAATCAAACTTTGTTTGTCAATTTGGATAAACATGGATTCACGTAATAATCTCCTCTCTTTTTATGATTGGGAACCATAAACTCATTCTCCTCATTGGGGTAAACAACATTGATGCTTTGGTTTCATAGGAAATGCTTATCTTTCCACCACTTTTTAGAATCATAAACGCATTCTGCTCGTTGGGATAAATGAATTGATGTTTTGGTTTCGTAAAAAAAGCTTTTCCGTCCACCATTTTTTAGAATCAAAGTTCCTTTAACAATTTGAATAAATATGTATCCACGTAATAATCTCTTTCCTTTTCATGATTAGGAATCATAAACTCATTCTCCTTATTGGGATAAATCGCACTGATGCTTTGGTTTCATAAGAGATGCTTCTCTTCCCACCATTTTTTATAACCAAAATTCATTTATCAATTTGGATAAAGATGGATTCAGGTAATAATCTCCTTTCTTTTCATGATTGGGAATAATAAACTCATTCTCCTCATTGGTATAAATGACATTGATGCTTTGATTTCATAAGAAAAGCTTTTCTTTTTGACCATTTTTTAGAATCAAGTTTGTCTTCCGGCTAGGACAGACGTCGATTCACATAATAATTCCTTCCTTTTCATGACTAGGCACCATAAGCTCATTCTACTCATTTGGATAAATGATATTAATGCTTTGGTTTCATATGAAAAGCTTTTCTTTCCACCATTTTCTAGAATTAAAGTTCATCTGTGAATTAGGACCAATGCAGATTCAGATAATAATCTCCTTTCTTTTCATGATTGGGGACCATAAGCTCATTCTCCCCATTAGGATAAATGACATTGATGCTTTGGTTTTCTAAGAAAAACTGCTCTTCCCACCAATTTTTAGAATCAAAGTTCATTCATTAATTTGGATAAACATGGATTTGTGTAATAATTTCCTTTCTTTTCATGATTGGGAACCATAAACTCATTATGCTCATTAGGATAAATGAATTGATGTTTTAGTTTCATAAGAAAAGCTTTTCCTTCCACCATTTTTTAAAACCAAAGTTTGTTTGCAATTTCGATAAATACGGATTAACATAATAATCTCTTTTCTTTTCATGATTAGGAACCATAAACTCATTCTCCTCATTAGGATAAATGACATTGATGTCTTGTTTTCATAAAAAAAACTTCTTTTCCTACCAATTTTTAGAATCAAAGTTTGTTTGCCAATTTGGATAAACATGGATTCACGTCATAATCTCCTGTCTTTTCATGATTGGGAAGCATAAACTCATTCTCCTCATTGGGATAAATGACACTGATGCTTTGATTTCGTAAGAAAAATTTTCTTCTGACCATTTCTTAGAATCAAAGTTTGTCTTTTGACTAGGACAAATATCAATTCACATAATAATCCCTTCCTTTTCATGATTGGGCACCATAAGCTTATTCTACTCATTAGGATAAATGACATGGATGCTTTGGTTTCATAAGAAAAGCATCTCTTTCTACCATTTTCTAGAATTAAAGTTCATCTATGAATTAGGATAAATATGAATTCAAATAATAATCTTTTTCTTTTCATGACTGGGGAACATAAACTCATTCTCCTTATTGAGATAAATGACATTGATGCTTTGGTTTCATAAGAAAAACTTCTTTTGCCACCATTTTTTAGAATTAATGTTCATTTGTCAATTTGGATAAACATGGAAGCATGTAGTAATCTCCTTCCTTTTCATGATTGGGTGCCATAAACTCATTCTGCCCATTGGGATAAATGAATTGACATTTTGGTTTCATAAGAAAAACTTCTTTTCCCACAATTTTTTTGAATCAAAGTTTGTTTGTCATTTAGATAAACATGGATTCACGTAATAATTTCCTTTCTTTTTATGGTTGGAAACCACAAACTTATTTTGCTTATTAGGATAAATGAATTGATGTTTTGGTTTTGTAGAAAAAGATTTTCCTTCCACCATTTTTTAGAAGCAAAGTTCTTTTGTCAATTTGGATAAACACGATTTCACGTAATAATCTCCTTTCTTTTCGTGATTGGGAACCATAAACTCATTCTCCTGATTGAGATAAATGACATTGATGTTTTGGTTTCGAAAGAAATGCTTATCTTCCTACCATTTTTTGGAATCAAAATTCATTTGTCAGCTTAGATAAACACGGATTCACATAATAATCTCTTTTCTTTTCATGATTGGGAATCATAAACTCATTTTGCTCATTGGGATAAATCAATTGATGTTTTGGTTTCATAAGAAAAGCTTTTCCTTCCACCATATTTTAGAGTCAAAGTTCGTTTGTCAATTCGGATGAACAAGGATTCACGTTATAATCTCCTTCCTCTTCATGATTGGGAATGATAAACTTGTTGTCCTCATTGGGATAAATTGCAATGATGCTTTGGTTTCGTAAGAAATGCTTCTCTTCCCACCATTTTTTATAATCAAAATTCGTTTCTCAATTTGGACAAAGATGGATTCATGTAATACTCTCCTTTCTTTTCATGACTGGGAATCATAAACTCATTCTCCTCATTGGTATAAATGGCATTGATGCTTTGATTTCAAAATAAAAGCTTTTCTTTCGACCAATTTTTAGAGTCAAAGTTTGTCTCTTGGCTAAGACAGACACCGATTCACATAATAATCCCTTCATTTTCATGATTGGGCACCATAAGCTCATTCTACCCATTGGGACAAATGACATTGATGCTTTGGTTTCATAAGAAAAGCTTATCTTTCCACCATTTTCTAGAATTAAAGCTCATCAATGAATTAGGACAAACACGTATTCAGATAATAATCTCCATTCGTTTCATGATTGGGGACCATAAACTCATTTTCCCCATTGGGATAAATGACATTGATGCTTTGGTTTCCAAAGAAAAACTTCTCTTCCCACCAAATTTTGGAATCAAAGTTCATTTTTCAATTTGGATAAACACATATTCAGTTAATAATTTCTTTTCTTTTCATGATTGAGAACCATAAACGCATTTTGCTTATTGGGAAAAAAGAATTAATGTTTTGGTTTCATAAGAAAAGCTTTTCCTTCCACCATTTTTTAGAATCAAAGTTCATTTGTTAATTTGGATAAACATGAATTCATGTAATAATCTCATTCCTTTTCATGATTGGGAATCATAAACTCATTCACCTCATTGGGATAAATGATGTTGATCTTTTGGTTTCATAAGAAAAGCTTATCTTCCCACCATTTTTAGAATCAAAGTTCGTTTTTCAATTTAGTTAAGCATGGATTCACGTAATAATCTCCTTTCTTTTCATGATTATGAATCATAAACTCATTCTCCTCATTGGGATAAATGACGTTGGTGCTTTAGTTTCATAAAAAAAGCTTATCTTCCCCCCATTTTCTAGAACCAAAGCTCGTTTCTTAATTTGGTTAATCATGGATTCACGTAATAATCTCCATTCTTTTCATGATTGGGAATCATAAACTCATTTTCCTCATTGGGATAAATGACATCAATGCTTTGTTTTCACAAGATAAGTTTTTCTTTCGACCATTTTTTAGAATCAAAGTTCATCTTTCGACTAAGACAAACATCGATTCACATAATAATCCCTTCCTTTTCATGATTGGGCACCATAAACTCATTCTCCACATTGGGATAAATGACATTGATGCTTTGGTTTCCTAAGAAAAACTTCTCTTCCCACCATTTTCTAGAATCAAAGTTGGTTTATCAATTTGGATAAGCATCGATTCACATAGTAATTCTTTTCTTTTCATGGTTGGGAACTATAAACTTATTTTGCTCATTGGGATAAATGAATTGACGTATTGTTTTAAAAAAAAAAAAGCTTTTTCTTCCACCATTTTTTGGAGTAAAAGTTCATTTGTCATTTTGGATAAACATGGATACACGTAATAATCTTTTTTCTTTTCATGATTGGAACCATAAACTCATTCTCCTCACTAGGATAAATGACATTAAAGCTTTGGTTTGGTAAGAAAAGCTTATCTTCCCACCATTTTTTAGAATCAAATTTCGTTTTTCAATTTAGTTAACCACAGATTCACGTAATAATCTCCTTTCTTTTCATGATTGTGAATCATAAACTCATTCTCCTCAGTGGGATAAATGACATTGGTGCTTTGGTTTCATAAGAAAAGCTTCTCTTCCTACCATTTTTAGAATAAAAGTTTGTTTGTCAATTTGGATTAACATGGATTCACTTAATAATCTCTTTCCTTTTCATGATTGTAAATCATAAACTCATTCTCTCCATTAGGATAAATGACATTAATGCTTTGGTTTCATAAGAAAAGCTTCTCATCACAACATTTTTTAGAATCCAAGCTTGTTTGTTAATTTGGTTAATCACAGATTCACATAATAATCTCCATTCTTTTCATGATTAGGAACCATAAACTCATTTTCCTCATTTGGATAAATGACATCGATGCTTTGATTTCATAAGAAAAGCATTTTTTTCGACCATTTTTTAGAATCAAAGTTTATCTTTTGACTAGGACAAACATCGATGCACATAGTAATCCCTACCTTTTCATGGTTGGGCACCGTTAGCTCATTCTCCTCATTGGGATAAATGACATTGATGCTTTGGTTTCATAAAAGAAGCTTATCTTCCTACCATTTTTTAGATTCAAAGTTCGTTTGTTAATTTAGTTAATCATAGATTCACGTAATAATCTCCTTTCTTTTCATGATTGGGAATCATAAACTCATTCTTCTCATTGGTATAAATGACATTGATGCTCTGATTTCGTAGTAAAAGCTTCTCTTCCCACCATTTTTAGAATCATAGTTCATTTGTCAACTTGGATAAACACGAATTCACGTAATAATCTCCTTCCCTTTCATGGTTGTGAATCGTAAACTCATTCTTCTCATTGGGGTAAATGATTGATGCTTTGGTTTCGTAAGAAAAGCTTATCTTCCCACCATTTTTTAGAATCCAAGTTCATTTGCTAATTTGGTTAATCTCGGATTCACGTAATAATCTTTATTTTTTTCATGATTGGGAATCATAAACTCCTTTTCCTCATTGGGATAAATGACATCGATGCTTTGATTTCGTAAGAAAAGATTTTCTTTCGACCATTTTTTTGAATCAAAGTTCATCTTTCAACTAGGACAAACACCAATTCACATAATAATCCCATCTTTTTCACGATTGGGTGCCTTAAGCTCATTCTCCTCATTAGGATAAATGACATTGATGCTTTGGTTTCATAAGAAAAGCTTATCTTATTAGCATTTTTTAGAATCAAAGTTCATTTGTCAATTTAGTTAATCACGGATTCACATAATAATCTCCTTTTTTAAAGGATTGTAATCATAAACTCATTCTCTTTATTAGGATAAATGACATTGGTGCTTTGGTTTATTACAGAATCAAAGTTCATCTGTTAATTTGGATAAACACAGATTCACGTAATAATCTCCTTTCTTTTCATGATTGGGAATCATAAACTCATTCTCCTCATTGGTATAAATGACATTAATGCTTTGATTTCGTAGGAAAAGCTTCTCTTCCCACTATTTTTAGAATCATAGTTCATTTGTCAACTTGGATAAACATGAATTCACGTAATAATCTCCTTCCCTTTCATGGTTGTGAATCGTAAACTTATTCTCCTCATTGGGGTAAATGATTGATGCTTTGGTTTCATAAGAAAAGCTTATCTTCCCACCAATTTTTAGAATCCAAGTTCATTTGCTAATTTGGTTAATCTCGGATTCACGTAATAATCTCCATTGTTTTCATGATTGGGAAACATAAACTCATTTTCCTCATTGGGATAAATGACATCGATGCTTTGATTTCATAAGAAAAGATTTTCTTTCGACCATTTTTTTGAATCAAAGTTCATCTTTCAACTAGGACAAACACCAATTCACATAATAATCCCATCCCTTTCATGATTGGACGCCTTAAACTCATTCTCCTCATTGGGATAAATGACATTGATGCTTTGGTTTCATAAGAAAAGCTTATCTTCATACCATTTTTTAGAATCAAAGTTCATTTGTCAATTTAGTTAATCATGGATTCATGTAATAATCTCCTTTTTTTAAGGATTGTAATCATAAACTCATTCTCCTTATTGGGATAAATGACATTGGTGCTTTGGTTTATTACAAAATCAAAGTTCGTTTGTTAATTTGGATAAACACAGATTCACATAATAATCTACTTTCCTTTTATGATTGGGAACCATAAACTCGTTCTCCTCATTGGCATGAATGACATTGATGGTTTGGTTTTGTAAGAAAAGCTTATCTTCCCATCATTTTTTAGAATCAAAGTTCATCTTTTGACTAGGACAAACACCGATTCATGTAATGATCCCCTCCTTTGCATGACTGGGCGCCATAAAGTCATTTTCCTCATTTGGATAAATGGCATTAATGCTTTGGTTTCCTAAGAAAAACTTATCTTCCCACCAATTTTTAGTATCGAAGTTCATTTATCAATTTGGATAACCATGGATTCACGTAATTATTTCCTTTCCTTTCATGATTAGGAACCATAAACTCATTCAGCTCATTAGGATAAATGAATTGATTTTTTGGTTTAATAAGGAAAGCTTTTCCTTCCACCATGTTTTAGAATCAAAGTTCGTTTGTCAATTTGGATAAACACGAACTCATGTAATAATCTGCTTTCTTTTCATGATTAGGAACCATAAACTCATTCTCCTTATTGGGATAAATGACATTGGTGCTTTAGTATCATAAGAAAAGCTTATCTTCCCACCATTTTTTAGAATCAAAGTTCGTTTGTCAATTTAGTTAATCACAGATTCACGCGATAATCTCCTTCCTTTTTCATGACTATGTATCATAAACTCATTCTCCTCATCGAGATAAATAAATTGATGCTTTGGTTTCATAAGAAAAGCTTCTTGTCCCACCATATTTTAAAATCAAAGTTCGTTTGTTAATTTGGTTAATCATGGATTCACGTAATAATCTCCACTCTTTTCATGATTGGGAATCATAAACTCATTTTCCTTATTAGGATAAATGACATCGATGCTTTGATTTGGTAAGAAAAGCTTTTCTTTCGACCATCTTTTAGAATCAAAGTTCATCATTCGACTAGGACAAACACCGATTCACATAATGATCCCCTCTTTTTCATGATTGGATGCCATAAGCTCATTCTCCTCATTGGGATAAATGACATTGATGCTTTGGTTTCCTAAGAAAAACTTCTCTTCCCACCAATTTTTAGTATCAAAGTTCATTTATCAATTTGGATAAACATAGATTCACATAATTATTTCCTTTCTTTTCATGATTGGGAACCATAAACTCATTCTCCTCATTGGGATAATTGATGTTGATCTTTGGTATCGTAAGAAAAGCTTATCTTCCCACCATTTTTAGAATTAAAGTTTGTTTGTCAAATTAGTTAATCACGAATTCACATAATAATCTCTTTTCTTTTCATCATTGTGAATCATGATCACATTCTCCTTATTGGAATAAATGACATTGGTGCTTTGGTTTTGTAAGAAAAGCTTCTCTTCCCACCATTTTTTAGAATCAAAGTTCATTTTTCAATTTGGGTAAACATGGATTCACATAATAATCGCCTTTCTTTTTATGATTGGGAACCATAAAGTCATTCTCCTCATTGGGATAAATGATATTGATGCTTTGGTTTTGTAAGAAAAGCTTATCTTTCCACCATTTTTTAGAATCAAATTTCGTTTTTTAATTTGGTTAATCATGGATTCACATAATAATCTCTATTCTTTTCATGATTGAGAATCATAAACTCATTTTCCTCATTAGGATAATTGACATCAATGCTTTGATTTCATAAGAAAGCATTTCTTTTGACCATTTTTTTGAATCAAAGTTCATCTTTTGACTAGGGCAAACATCGATTCACATTATAATCCCTTCCTTTCCATGATCAGGCACGATTAACTCATTCTCCTCTTTGTGATAAATGACATTGATCCTTTGGTTTCCTAAGAAAAACATCTCTTCCCACCAATTTTTAGACTCAAAGTTTATTTGTCAATTTGGATAAAAATAGATTTACGTAATAATTTCCTTTCTTTTCATGATTGGGAACCATAAACTCATTCTACTCCTTGGGATAAATGAATTGATGTTTTGGTTTCATAAAAAAGCTTTTCCATCCACCATTATTTAGAATCAAAGTTCATTTGTCAATTTGGATAAGCATGGATTCACATAATAATCTCCTTTCTTTTCTTGATTGGGAACCATAAACATATTCTCCTCATTGGGATAAGTGACATTGATGTTTAAGTTTCTAAGAAAAGCTTATCTTCCCACCATTTTTTAGAATCAAAGTTCGTTTGTCAATTTAGTTAATCATGGATTCACGTAATAGTCTCTTTTCTTTCCATGATTGTGAATCATAAACTCTTTCTCCCTCATTGGGATAAATGACATTGGTGCTTTAGTTTCGTAAGAAAAGCTTCTCTTCCCACCAATTTTTAGAATCAAAGTTCGTTTGTCAATTTGGATAAAAATGGATTCACATAATAATCTCCCTTTTTTTTTATGATTGGGAACCATAAACTCATTCTCCTTATTGGGATAAATGATATTGATGCTCTGGTTTCGTAGCAAAAGCTTATCTTCCCACCATATTTTAGAAACAAAGTGTGTTTATTAATTTGGTTAATCATGGATTCACGTAATAATCCCCTTTCTTTTCATGATTACAAATCATAAACTCATTCTCCTCATTCGGATAAATGACATTGGTGCTTTGGTTTCATAAGAAAAGCTTTTCTTTCCACCATTTTTTAGATTTTAAAGTTCATTTGTCAATTTGGATAAAGAAGGACTCAGATAATAATCTCTTTTCTTTTTACAATTGGGAACCATAGACTCATTCTCCTTACTGGGATAAATGACATTGATGCTTTGGTTTCGTAAGAAAAGCTTCTCTTCCCACTATTTTTTAGAATCAAAGTTCATTTATCAATTTTGATAAACACGGATTCATAGAATAATCTCCTTTCTTTTTATGTTTGGGAATCATAAACTTATTCTCCTTATTAGGATAAATGACATTGATGCTTTGGTTTCGTAATAAACGCTTATCTTCCCACCATTTTTTAGAATCAATGTTCATTTGTCAATTTTGTTAATCACAGATTATGTAATAATCTCCTTCCTTTTCATGATTGTGAATCATAAACTCATTCTCCTCATTGGGATAAATGACATTGGTGCTTTGGTTTCATAAGAAAAGCTTCTCTTCCCACCGTTTTTTTGAATCAAAGTTCATTTGTCAATTTGAATAAACACAGATTCACGTTATAATCTCTTTTCTTTTTCATGATTGTGAATCATAAACTCATTCTCCTCATTTGGATAAATGACATTGATGCTTTCGTTTTGTAAGAAAAGCTTCTTTTCTCATGATTTTTTAGAATGAAGGTTCATTTATTAATTTGGTTAATCACGGATTCACGTAATAATCTCCACTCTTTTCATGATTGGGAATCATAGACTCATTTTCCTCATTGGGATAAATGACATTGGCGCTTTGATTTCATAAGAAAAGCTTTGCTTTTGACCAGTTTTTAAAATCAAAGTTTGCCTTTTGACTAGGACAAACACCGATTCACATAATAATCCCTTCCTTTTCATGATTGGGCACCATAAACGTGTTCTCCTTATTGCGATAAGTGACATTAATGCTTTGGCTTCATAGGAAAAGCTTCTTGCCCCACCATTTTTTATAATCAAAGTTTGTTTGTTAATTTGGTTAATCACGAATTCACATAATAATCTCCATTCTTTTCTTGATTGGGAACCATAAACTCATTTTCCTCATTAGGATAAATGACATCAATGCTTTGATTTCGTAAGAAAAGCTACTCTTTTGACCATTTTTTGGAATCAAAGTTAATCTCTTGACTAGGACAAACATCGATTCACATAATAATACCTTCCTTATCATGAGTAGGCACCATAAACTCATTTTCCTCATTGGGATAAATGACATTGATGCTTTGGTTTTGTAAGAAAAGCTTCTCTTCCCACCATTTTTTGGAATCAAAGTTCGTTTGTCAATTTGGACAAATATAGATTCACGTAATAATCCCTATTTTTTTTCCTGATTGGGAACCATAAACTCATTCTCCTCATTGGGATAAATGACATTGATTCTTTGGTTTCATATGAAAAACTTCTTTTCTCGCCATTTTTTAGAATCAAAGTGCATTTGTCAATTTGGATAAACACAGATTCACCTAATAATCTTCTCTCTTTTCATGATTGGGAACCATAAACTCATTCTCCTTTTTGGGTTAAATGACATTAATCTTTTCATTTCGCAAGAAAAGCTTCTCTTTCTACCTTTTTTTAGAATCAAAGTTCATTTGTCAGTTTGGTTAATCACGGATTCACGTTATAATCTCCTTTCTTTTCATGATCGTGAATCATAAACTCATTGTCCTTATTGGGATAAAAGACATTGATACTTTAGTTTCATAAGAAAAGCTTTGCCTCCCACCATTTTTTGGAACCAAAGTTCATTTGTCAATTTGGTTAATCACAGATTCACGTAATAATCTCTTTTCTTTTCACGATTGTGAATCATAAACTTGTTCTTTTTATTGGGATAAATTACATTGATGCTTTGGTTCCGCAAGAAAAGCTTTTCTTCCTGCCACTTTTTAGAATCAAAGTTCATTTGTCAATTTGGTTAATCATTGATTCACGTAATAATCTCCTTTCTTCTCATGATTATGATCATAAACTCATTTTCCTCATTGGGATAAATGACATCTCATTGGGATAAATGACATTGATGCTTTGGTTTCATAAGAAAAGCTTCTCTTCCCACCATTTTTTAGAATCAAAGTTCGTTTGTCAATTTGGTTAACCATGGATTCACGTAATAATCTCTTTTTTTCTCAAGATTGTGAATCATAACCTCATTCTCCTCATTGGGATAAATGAAATTAATGATTTGGTTTCATAAGAAAAGCTTATCTTCCCACCATTTTTTAGAATCAAAATTCGTTTCTCAATTGGTTAATCACGGATTCACGTAATAATCTCCATTTTTTTCATGATTGTGAATCATAAACTCATTCTCCTCATTAGGATAAATGACATTGATGCTTTGGTTTCGTAAGAAACGCTTCTCTTCCTACCATTTTTTAGAATTAGTGCTCGTTTGTCAATTTGGATAAACATAGATTCAAGTAATAATCTCCTTTATTTTCATGATGGGAACCATAAACTCCTTCTCTTTTTTGGGTTAAATAACATTGATGCTTTTGTTTCGTAAGAAAAGCTTCTTTTCCCACCATTTTTTAGAATCAAAGTTCCTTTGTCAGTTTGGTTAATCACGGATTCACGTTATAATTTCCTTTCTTGTCATGATTGTGAATCACAAACCCATTGTCCTCATTGGGATAAATGACATTGATGCTTTGGTTTCATAAGAAAAGCTTTTCTTCCCACCATTTTTTAGAACCATAGTTCATTTTTCAATTTGGTTAATCACGGATTCACGTAATAATCTCTTTTCTTTTCATGATTGTGAATCATAAACTCATTCTCCTTATTAGGATAAATTACATTGATACTTTGGTTCCATAAGAAAAGCTTCTCTTCCTACCACTTTTTAGAATCAAAGTTCATTCGTTAATTTGGTTAATCATTGATTCACGTAATAATCTCCTTTCTTCTCATGATTGTGAATCATAAACTCATTCTCCTCATTGGGATAAATGACATTGATGCTTTGGTTTCATAGGAAAAGCTATTCTTCTCACCATTTTTTAAAATCAAAATTCGTTTGCCAATTTGGTTAATCATGGATTCACATAATAATCTCCTTTCTTTTCATGATTGTGAATCATAAACTCATTCTCCTCATTAGGATAAATGACATTGATGCTTTGGTTTCGTAAGAAACGCTTTTCTTCCCACTATTTTTTAGAATCAATGCTCGTTTTTCAATTTGGATAAACACATATTCATATAACAATCTCCTTTCTTTTCATGATTGGGAACCATAAACTCCTTCTCCATTTTGGGTTAAATGACATTGATGCTTTCGTTTCATAAGAAAAGCTTCTCTTCCCACCATTTTTTAGAATCAAAGTTTGTTTGCCAGTTTGGTTAATCACGGAATCACATTATAACATCCTTTCTTTTCATGATTGTAAATCATAAACTCATTGTCCTCATTGGGATAAATGACATTGATGCTTTGGTTTCGTAAGAAAAGCTTTTCTTCCCACCATTTTTTAGAACCAAAGTTCATTTGTCAATTTGGTTAATCACAGATTCACGTAATAATCTCTTTTCTTTTCATGATTGTGAATCATAAACTCATTCTTCGTATTAGGATAAATTACACTGATGCTTTGGTTCCGCAAGAAAAGCTTCTCTTCCCACCACTTTTTAGAATCAAAGTTCATTTGTCAAATTGGTTAATCATTGATTCACGTAATAATCTCCTTTCTTCTCATGATTGTGAATCATAAACTCATTCTCTTCATTGGGATAAATGACATTGATGCTTTGGTTTCATAAGAAAAGCTTCTCTTCCCACCATTTTTTATAATCAAAGTTCGTTTGTCAATTTGGTTAATCATGGATTCATGTAATAATCTCCTTTCTTCTCATGATTGTCAAGCATAACCTCATTCTTCTCATTGGGATAAATGACATTAATGCCTTGGTTTTGTAAGAAAAGATTCTCTTGCCACCATTTTTTAAAATCAAAGTTTGTTTGTTAATTTAGTTAATCATGCATTCACATAATAATCTCTTTCTATTTCATGATTTTGAATCATAAACTCATGCTCCTCATTGGGATAAAAGACATCGATGCTTTGATTTCATATGTAAAGCCTCTCTTGCCACCATTTTTTAAAATCAAAGTACATTTGTCAAATTGGATAAACACGGATTCACGTAAAAATCTCTTTTAATTTTATGATTGTGAATCATAAACTCATTCTCCTCATTCGGATAAAAGACATTGATCCTTTGGTTTCTTATGTAAAGCTTCTTTTCCCACCATTTTTTAGAATCAAAGGCGTTTGTCAATTTGGATAAACATGGATTCACATAAAAATCTCTTTTTTTTCATGATTGGGAACCATAAACTTATTCTCCTTATTAGGGTAAATGATATTGATGCTTTAGTTTCATATGAAAAGCTTCTCTTCCCACCATTTTTTAGAATCAAAGTTTGTTTCTCACTTTGGATAAACATGGATTCACGTTATAATCTCCTTTCTTTTCATGATTTGAAACCATAAACTCATTCTCCTCATTGGTATAAATCGCATTAATGATTTGGTTCCATAAGAAAAGCTTATCTTCCCACCAATTTTTAGAATCAAAATTTTCTTGTCAATTTGGTTAATCATGAATTCACGTAATAATCTCCTTTCTTTTCATGATTATGAATCATAAACTCATTCTTCTCGTTGGGATAAATGGCATTGATGCTTTGGTTTCATAAGAAACGCTTATCTTTCCACCATTTCTTAGAATCAATATTCATTTGTTAATTTGGATAAACATGGATTCACATAATAATTTCCTTTCTTTTCATGATTGGGAACCATAAACTCATTCTCCTTTTTGGGTTAGATGACATTGATGCTTTTGTTTTGTAAGAAAAGCTTCTCTTCCCACCATTTTTTAGAATCAAAGTTCATTTGTAAATTTGGTTGATCACGGATTCAAGTAATAATCTCCTTTCTTTTCATGATTATGAATCATAAACTCATTCTCCTCATTAGGATAAACGACATTGGTGCTTTAGTTTCATAGGAAAAATTTCTCTTCCCAATACTTTTCAGACTCAAAGTTCGTTTGTCAATTTGGATAAACATAGATTCATGTAATAATTTTCCTTTCTTTTAATGATTGGGAGCCATAAACTCATTTTAATTCTTGGGGTAACTGAATTGATGTTTTGGTTTCATAAAAAAAGCTTTTCCTTCCACCATTATTTAGAATCAAAGTTCAATTATCAATTTGGATAAGCACAGATTCATATAATAATCTCCTTTCTTTTCTTGATTGGGAACCATAAACATATTCTCCCTATTAGGATAAGAGACATTGATGCTTTAGCCTCGTAGGAAAAGCTTTTTATCCCACCATATTTTAGAATCAAAGTTCGTTTGTTAATTTGGTTAATCTTAATTCACGTAATAATCTCAATTCTTTTTTTGATTGGGAATCATAAACTCATTTTCCTTATTAGGATAAATGAAATCGATGCTTTGATTTCATAAGAAAAGCTTCTCCTTTGATCATTTTTTAGAATTAAAGTTCATCTTTCGACTAGGACAAACACCAATTCATATAATAATCCCTTCCCTATCATGAGTGGACACCATAAACTCATTTTCCTCATTGGGATAAATGACATTGATACTTTGGTTTCGTAAGAAAAGCTTCTCTTCCCACCATTTTTTAGAATCAAAGTTCCTTTGTCAATTTGGATAAATACGGATTCACGTAAAAATCCTTTTTTTTGCTGAATTGGCAACCATAAACTCATTTTCCTCATTAGGATAAATGACATTAATTATTTGGCTTCATATGAAGAACTTATCTTCCCGCCCTTTTTTTGAATCAAAGTTCATTTGTCAATTTAGATAAACATAGATTCACGTAATAATCTTCATTCTTTTCATGATTGGGAACCATAAACTCATTCTCCTTTTTGGGTTAAATGACATTGATGCTTTTGTTTCATAAGAAAAGCTTTTCTTCCCACCATTTTTTAGAATCAAAGTTCGTTTGTCAGTTTGGTTAGTCATGGATTCACGTTATAGTCTACTTTCTTTTCATGATTATGAATCATAAACTCATTATCCTCATTGGGATAAATGACATTGATGCTTTGGTTTCATAAAAAAAGCTTCTCTTTTCACCATTTTTTAGAGCCAAAGCTCATTTGTCAATTTGGTTAATCACAGATTCATGTAATAATCTTTTTTACTTTTCATGATTGTGAATCATAAACTCGTTCTCCTTATTGGGATAAATTATATTGATGCTTTGGTTTCGTAAGAAAAGCTTTTTTTCCTACCACTTTTTAGAATCAAAGTTCATTTGTCAATTTGGTTAACCATTGATTCAAATAATAATCTCCTTTCTTATCCTGATTACGAATCATAAACTCATTCTCCTTATTGGGATAAATGACACTAATGCTTTGGTTTCATAAGAAAAGCTTCCCTTCCCACCATTTTTTAGAATTAAAGTTCATTTGTCAATTTGGTTAATCATGGATTCACGTAATAATCTCCTTTCTTCTCATGATTGTGAATCATAACCTCATTCTCTTCATTGGGATAAATGACATTAATGCTTTGGTTTTATAAGAAAAGCTTCTCTTGCCACCAGTTTTTAAAATCAAAGTTTGTTTGTCAACTTAGTTAATCATGGATTCATGTAATAATCTCTTTCCATTTCATGATTGTGAATCATAAACTCATTCTCCTCATTGGGATAAAAGACATTGATACTTTGGTTTCATATGTAAAGCTTATCTTCCCACCATTTTTTAGAATCAAAATTCATTTGTCAATTTGGTTAATCATGGATGCACATAATAATCTCCTTTCTTTTCACAATTGTGAATCATAAACTCATTCTTCTCATTGGGATAAATGACATTGATGCTTTGGTTTCGTAAGAAATGCTTCTTTTCCAACCATTTTTTAGAATCAATGTTTGTTTGTCAATTTGGATAAACATTGATTCACGTAATAATCTCCTTTCTTTTCATGATTGGGAACCATAAACTCATTCTCCTTTTTAGGTTAAATGACATTGATGCTTTCATTTCGTATGAAAAGCTTCTCCTTCCACCAATTTTAAGAATCAAAGTTCGTTTGTCAATTTGGTTAATCACGAATTCACGTAATTATTCTTTTCATGGTTGGAAACCATAAACTTGTTCTCCTTATTGGCATAAATGACATTAATGATTTGGTTTCGTAAGAAAAGCTTATCTTCCCACCATTTTTTAGAATCAAAATTCGTTTGTCAATTTGGTTAATCATGGATTCAGGTAATAATCTCCTTTCTTTTCATGATTGTGAATCATAAACTCATTCTTCTTATTGGGATAATTGACATTGATGCTTTGGTTTCATAAGAAACGCTTCTTTTCCCACCATTTTTTAGAATCAATGTTCATTTTTCAATTTGGATAAACACGGATTCATGTAATAATCTCCTTTCTTTTCATGATTGGGAACCATAAACTCATTCTCCTTTTTGGGTTAAATGACATTAATGCTTTCGTTACGCAAGAAAAGCTTCTCTTCCCACTATTTTTTAGAATCAAAGTTCGTTTGTTAATTTGGTTGATCACAGATTCACGTAATAATCTCCTTTCTTTTCATGATTGTAAATCATAAACTTATTCTCCTCATTAGGATAAACGACATTGGTGCTTAGTTTCGTAAGAAAATTTTCTCTTCCCACCATTTTTTAGACTCAAAGTTCATTTGTCAATTTGG
>JBBYHK010476015.1:0-18897 GCA_038382065.1 Adansonia grandidieri | reverse complement strand
ACATAAATATATGTTTGATTGTTGATTGATGCATGCATTTTACCTAAAAGTATAATTTGCAAGCAAACTTTAATCGTTAAATCCAAACATTGACATCTTAACCGAAACAAAATCTGATTTTCCTCAATCATTCACTTTATAAGAAGGGTAAAACATGAACCTTCGAGGTCAACAAGGGCATGATCGATAATATGAAAGCTTATTTCTGTCAATTCACCAACTAACCTATATGAATTATGAATATCCCTTCGACTTCAACCAAATCAAGTAAGATGCTATTCGTTTCTGAAAAAAGTTAAAAGAGTCATGCAGCTACAGCTATTCAAATAGATAAAATATGCATGTTTATATGTTAGAATTATTTTATATATAACAATGAAGCTTTTTTTTATTAACTTAAAGTTTAGAGATAATTGATTATCCAACTTAACGAAATATCAAAATTATCAAATTCGAAATTTAATAACCACTTTTCTTCTTGAATATTTCTTCACCCCATATATTATTCCTTACTAATAATTTTTCAGCTTGCATATTGTTTCTACACTTGAGTTTCACGTACAAACTAAATAATCACTCACTTAGCAAGCACGCGAGAGAAGACTTCGAAACTTAAATATAATAATTGATTTTTTTCAATCAATTTTAAATTTTTAGAATTCATACCACATTATCACCATGCACTTTTTTTCTCTTAATCCGACCTTGCAAGATTGATGCTTGGTTGCAATTTGGGGCACATTTTCCTTTAATTTCTATGCATATCCGACCCTCCAAATGGGTTTAGGATTCATTGGCAATGCGCCGGAGGTTGGATAGGTGATCGACGTGGCGCCTTGATGTTAGGCTGGCTCATAGAGCGTATGATATGTAGTCATGGAGACGTAGGATAAGAAGAATAAAAGGAACGAAGTTTGGCTTTACAAAACAAAGTCTCCTTGTCAGTTGTTTCAAGTGAATTGGAAGTGGAGGTATATTACAGTTGATAAAACTTTTTGGTCAAAATCAAGTAAGTTAAAAGTGTTACAAACGAAGTGGTAACAGTAACCAGTACCACAACTAGTACAGTCCCTTCAAATGGATTAAGCATTTCAGACACCAACTTCTCCATCTCAGCCTTTTGAAATTGAGGATATGGGTAAGGTTTAACATTCACCAGACTACTTTCAGAACCAAGGGAGTTTAGTGTTCATATGCTTGTGGATGTGGTAATTTTTTGGGCTCTTGGAACACATCTTTAAGTTCTTCTGGGAGTAGCTTAATTTGTAAAGGACCGAAGGTTGCATTAGTGTGTAAGCCTGCTATTGCATTCAATTGAAGTAAGAAGCAATGTCTAAACTTTTTGCCGTGTCATTGACAGCTAGTTCTCCCACTGCTTTATTTTCTAAAGCTGACGAACCATGCAAGGTCACCATTTTTCCATCAACTAAGAAATCCACAGGAGCTTCTAAGATAAGTTCTTTACCTAAAGCTCTTACGGTAAAGTTTGACTTGTAATTGTTTATATCAATTGTAATTTTTTTTACGTATATTATTATTTAATATAACATAAAATTATTATAATTATATAAATATATTATATGTTACATAAAATTTTATAATTTAAAAAATATAATTATCAATAAATATTACAGTTACATAAATTATATTATTGAATACATAAATTATTGTAATTGATAATATGAGTTTGTATTATATATTTTTATTACAATTATACATATAGGTTATTTATTTACATAAATTATGATAATATATAATAAAAGTTGTAATACATAAATTTATTTTATATATATATAAAATTTTTATGTGTTACAAAAATATATTACCATAAACAATAGAAGATAGTAATATATAAAATATTATAGCTACATAAATTATATTATCTAATTACATAAGTTTATCATCATAGATAATATAAATAAGTATTACATATTTTTATTATAATTACATATATATATTATTTACATACATAAATTATAATAAAAAATAATAAAAAATATAATATATATAAATTTATTATATATATATAAATTTTATAGATTACATAAATATATTAACAAAAATAATTAAAATGCATATATAATCTAAAAAAGTACCATCTAATTGGGCCTAATGTCCGTAGTCATTGTGTACCCAACACTACATAATATCCTTCTAATGGAAGCAAATAAAAGCCACTATTACAGAAATCCCAGGAAAGTTTATTTCCACACCTAAGCGCATACCTATGCTCGGCAACGTTTCTCCGGAGGCACGACCACTTGAAAATTAGCTTTCTTGCTCGATTTTAGTCCCGTTTTTCTATAAACCAACAGATCAGCCTTTATATTATCCTTTAATCCACTAACAAAGTAGCTACTTTGACAAGTCTAGTGAAAGGGCCCTCCCTTTTCCAATCATTTCTCTAGCTTCCTTTAGTAATCACGAATTGTCCCACTTTGTTGGAGCTTTATAAGTTCTCCAAAGAAGTCAAGAAATTGAAGAGGTCCATACCGAGAATTAGCTCCTTCAAGAACTCTTGTCACGAAATAACTTACTTTCCATTTTAAGGAGTTGGAACCATAAATGAACATCATCCTCAATATGGAAAGAAACCGAAGCTACTTTTATCAACTTCTGGTGTTTCATGAAATTTAAAAAATTGTTCTGCTCTGCGTAACCAGCTTACATTAAACTATGGAAACATTCTCCAGGCCAGGCACTTCCCAAAAAACCTCCTGGCTTCCTCATCTCGAATCATGTAAAATGCCTTTGGCAACTTCCCCGGGGAGAAAAGAAGGAATATAGCACATACATGAAAAAGATTTAATTCCGTGGTTAATTTTATTGGAAATGTATGTGCTAGAATATAACTCATTGAAGTATCTTTCTTGTAAATTTGAGCACCGGATACTGGGAAAGTAAGCATCTTTGATACGCGCATGCCAAAAGAGTATATTTCATGTTTTAAAAGGATATCTGAGGAGGATTACATTAATTTAAGAAGAAAGAATACGTTAATTATATATTAAGGATTAACTTTTGTAATTATACCAAATTCTAAATTCTACTTGTTGAGGTAATTTCATTTTTTTCAAAAAAAAAAAAAAAAAAATCAGATTTTAAAGATAAGTGTCAGTATTGAATATGGTTGACATTAATTTTTAAAATTCAACAAATGGATCGAAATCCAACTCATTAATTTTTTATTTATCAGTTTTTAATACACTAATAAATACTATTCACATGTATATAATTTATCTAATAAAAATTATATTTATGAATAATAATTAAATTTATATTGAATAATAATAAAAAAACTAATGGTGGGAGATAATATCATATCGTAACACTTAAAATATTTAGTCCTGAAAACCCATCTTCTGTTTTTTTTTTTGACGGAGACATTACTGCAGTGATAGACGACACATGGGCTGGCTGTAGGGCTTTAGCAAAATCAAGAAAATGGAAAATTAATATGAAATGTAGTTGATTTAATTTTAATTTAATTTTTATTAAACGTGATTCAGTTATTTTTTCTACAGGGAAAACAACAAAATCGATTCTAAGCTCAACGTGTCACTTTGATATATTCTTAACCATTAGATCAAAAGTCATTGATAATTAAATTTTATTTTAGATTAGAATTAAATATATTTGATTTAATTTGATTTTAATCATTTTTTTATATATAAAAAAAAAACATATTAGGCACAATTTTTTTAATAAAAAAAAAGCCGTTGTTACCATGGCTGGCTGGGTTTAAACCTCATATGGAAATTACAGCTTGCGGCTGGAAAGGTGATTAATAGGGTGAATGCATCCACCAGCACCACCATTTTCAGTTTCTCGATTCCAAGTTGTTAAAGAGTTTTTTTTTATTGAAAAGCAAACTGATTGAAGAGTGGACAAAATTACAACTTTCCTTTACATGTTTTAAATCTTCTAAGTCTCTTTTTAAAGGCTCCCACCACGCCTTTTTTTTTATTATTTATTCTTTATTGCCTTTGCAATTTTCAAATTAATAATTACAATGCATGTAATTTATAGGGGAGAGGCTGACCATGACCTTAACCACATTAGAATTAGGCACACTATTTTGCACTATAAAAAGTTACACTAACAATCAGCAATATTAATACGTGTATAATTCTTGCCAAGCCCCAGTGGCAGAGATCTCAAAAACTGGGCCAAAAAAAAAACATACAATCCTATACATGAATTACTCACTATGAAGGACAGCTACGACTATTAAAGGGAAAAATAAATTAGTAGAATGTACAAATGCCCTTTTGAACCACACCCAAAAAACATAATCGAACTCTCCAATCCATACACGAGCTTCGGAATGGCTATCAAACAAACAAACAGCCATATTCACATAAGCTAAGCCTCAGGCTGGCTTCGTTAGCATTAACTCCTATTCTTCCAAAGTTTATAATATATGATCATTGCTTCCGCTGCTGTCAGATGGATAACGGTGGGAAATCTTCTTCATTTTTTAAATGGAATGATTTTACAATGTTCCTGCTGCATATTAGAACAGAAAGCTCAGACTCAGAGACAACAGCACTCATAGAAATTTCAGATGAAATATTAAATTTCCAAACCTGTCCTGATCCATGCCAACAGCTGGTTTTGGCCTTTGCACTCCTACTTGTGGCTGACTTGCACTCAAGTTTTGAGCATGAGGAGAACCTGTATTATGTTGCTTGCTATTTTCTCTTAAGGCTGCTGCCAAAGGCAGGGGCCTAACTGATCCAAATTCTACTGCCCTGTCTATTGGATGCATTGAGCCATTGGCATTAGGGGATAACACTTTTTCAGAACAAGAGTGGCGGAGATCCAAAGACCCGGATTTTCCACCACCTTGATTTGATGACCAGTGCGCCAATTCACGGCTGCTTCTCTCTGGTGAATTCATCTCTGGGGATGTAATGGCACGGCCACTGTTGCAAGGAGAACTTGCTGGTGCTGGGTTCCTTCCCCTAGCCGTCAAGGACCTATCCTTGTAATGGTTCTGCAAAAAGATTTAAGTATAAAACCACATTAAGACAACAAAGCACCACCAGAAAAATTTAACAAAAAAACAGTACCAGCAAAATGCCACTACGATGCTGCAAGTTAACAACAGAGACTAAATTTCATATTTTCAGCGTATGTTATAGAAGCCCAATCCGTAGGCTCAGAATGAGTATACCATGTTGGGAATGGGAAAGTATGTCCCTGTTCCTCGAGGCTTTGGCATTTCTTCCATTCCAAAGCCTGCACCATGTAGCATTAGTGGGTTCAGGGGGTAGTAGCCTTGCCGTTTAGCATTCTTTGCATTTCGCATGAACTGCACTGACTTTCGTACTACATCCCATGAATTCTGGTTGTGGTACTAAAAAACCAAAGCTGAAGAAAATGGAGGAATAGATGCACTGCAAGCATAGTCATAACACCACTGACCATAATTCAGACTAAGCAAGTGAGAATCATAATCCCCACAGAGATCAGACGATGAACTCAAAGCTTCCTGACTTCCACCAGCGCTACTGGAAGCTGAATAGGCAGAATATCCAGGATATAGATCCTCAGACGACCAAGCAGAATTTGAAATCAATGAGTGCTGCTTCAATCCAACGGGGGACTGTACCCCTTGACTTACAACTAACTGATTCCCACTGTAATCACCATGTACACTAGTACCCATCTTCTCACTGTTTGCTGGAAGAATACCAAAAGCCACATTCTTTACGGTAAAGCCAGAAGTTTCTGGCTGTTTGCACTCTGCATTTCCATATCTTATATCTCCATTATCCAAGGATGAGCTACAGAAAAAATGATGAGATGCATATTGTACATCATCCAATGAAGAAACACTATCCTCGGCATTTGGAGGGCAAGATTTATGTGCAACGTTTGAAATTACAAGACCTTGAATTCTGGAGGTTGCCAGGTCATTAGCATCCCCAGAGAGACGGATTTCTGAAACACTTACAGTGTTTGCGAAACCTTGAGGTTCATTAAGGGTTCCATTAAAATTTGTTTCCCTCCCAGATACATTACCTTTGCTGACTTTGTGCAATGATCCCACATTATCATATCTATAATTCCCAGTTATGGTACTTGAATTTGAAGATTCTGATTCACAAAAGGTTTGATCTTCTTGACAAGACTCTGTACCAGAAACTAATGATGCCGCACCAAATCCACAGAATCTAGACAATGGGGCAGGATCTTGGACATCAGGCCTCTGTCCACTTCCGTGCCTATCCAGAGTGTTCGAGAAAAACTTACAAAGTTCATCTGCTATGCTTTCTTCTGCCTGAGAGAGAATGTGCCCCAGCTTCCGAGCCCCATAAATAAAAGCACTTCTTATACGATAAAAATTCCCTACAGAGGAAAAGGTACATTATGATTTTGACTTTTTATGCCTCTTGGTCGGTTCAAGAATCACTAAACAACCATTAAAAGAAGATAGCTTGCCCTTTGCTAGAATATTTGAAAGAACTATTTCTGCTATAATCAAGACTTAAAAAGTTTTTAGCTCAAATTAAGAGAACAATGGAATTTTCCAATGGAAAACTGATTCTACCTTTGCTCACACTGCGACCAAGATTATTGTTTTCTTTTAAAGGATCTACTATGTTTAGATGCTTTTGAGGGAATGCGCGTGAATTAGTCTCAAATCCCCTTGAAGGAACTGAGAACATTTCCACACATTCCCTGAGAAAATCATTGCTCAGCAGTAACTCTCCCCCACCATTTTCGGGAGTCTCAACTGAAAAACGAAAGGATTAATGACATAAGCATCTTAACAATGTATAGAATACCCAAACATAATTGGGCATGTAAGCAAAATGATGTAGCTCACCCACAACATCTGGCAGGGTGGATAAACGAAATGGACCATTCAGGCTGATGCCGTAGTTTTCCCAATCAAACTTGCTAAAGTAATCCAAAAATTTATGTAAAACCTGTAACATATTCAATGAGTTAAATTTATGTGATCAAATACTTTTACATTGCCAAAATTCCTGCACCACTCACCGCTAAAGGACCATCTAGTGATGAGTGGAATAGATGGAAAATGTATAGCACCAAAGTCTCCAAAGCGTATGTAGAAATCAAGCCATGGTGTGCCCCAAGAATGCGGCTCTCATGGTGGCACCAAGCCTTTATCAGTATAATACTGCGTTTAAATAGATGATCTTTTCCAATAATACGATCAACCTGTAACATTATCAGGAATGTTATTAAAAATGAAAAAGCATTTCTGCTTGATTACCCAATGAAATAGACACTCCCAATACCCATGACAGCGCTCCAAATATGTACATATATTGAAAGATAGAATAACAGAGATCTTGTATCCTTATCTTAATATTAAAATAGGTCTGCAAGCATTAGCAAATGAACTAAAAAAAGCACATTTCTGCTTGATTACCCAATATGACATAGACACTCCCAATAACCATGGCAGCGCTCCCTATACATACACATATTGGAAGACAGAATAACAGAGATCTTGTACCCATATCTTAATATTAACATAGATCTGCAAACATTAGCAAATGAACTCACGAAGGGGAAGAATTTGATTATCAAATCTATTTGACATGAGAGAGAGAGAGAGAGAGAGATTACACAGATGATGACTAAGGAAAGTAACAGAACCTATTCATCAATAATGCTAAATAGAATACGAAAGTTACAGCAATTATCCAGTGAATCTCTTTACTTGATAAGGTTTCAAGGTCTTAGAAGAATATATTCATCATCCCTCAAGTCTCTCATGCAAAGGATGCATCGTTTTCCTTCCCAAAAGAGGGGAGGAAAAAACCACTAAAAGGTTCCCAACACAACATGAATAGGTGTGTCTGAATCTGCAAAGCCTAAAATATATACTAGAACCTAAAATTGCAGATCATTTTTTTTTTGGGGGGGGAGGGGTGGGAGGGTTCGATTTTGCAGATGAACCCAATTAACTTGTATGTAAATGGCTTTCATTCAAACCCAAATTCTTATAATGCAACCTACCCGCTCAAGGAAGCACAAGGTACATAGGCCCCCCAACTGATTAAAAGATATATCCACCACAATGTTCTGCACTAGACACTTTACAAGCTTAACCTGCCACAAGAGAAGCCAAATTTTAAGACAAGCAGCTACATATGAAATCAAATGACTTCTGAAATGTAAATTGTTACAAATAAAAATCATCTCAAATTATAACTCTCGTATTAATGCAAGACAGAAAGACCAAATGAGCAAGCAGTCATTTCCACCATGCATATTAATCAAATCCAGAATGGTAAAGAAAACAAGCAGTAAAGTTCTTGCCTTGTCAAAAACCAACATATTTTTCTAAGGCCATGGATGCAAATAATATGATTAATGATATTAATATCCTATTCTCTATGTTGCGAAGCTATAAACTGTTTATGCTCCTCGTGAAGAAAATCCCTTAGACACCCTTTCCACAGAGGGATTTTGTAGCTTGGATACTCTAGCTTACCCACATCTTAGTTCTTCAATATGCTGATTGTTACTCCCAGAGCCAAGTTGCTAATTTCTAATTGTTTTTCGCTACTCTTCTTGTCATGTGAGCTCTATTGGATTACAATGACCAGGGCTGGATGCTGATTGACTAAGCTCCCTGATGGCACGTTTGTTTGGTTTTGCAGGAATCTCTGCTTTTCTCAATTCAGCAATAAATCACTTTTTCCTTTCAAAAAAAAAAAAAAAAAGGCTTACGCCATTTTTAGAAAAGGCATAGGCATATCTCAATCAAACATGTGACAACTGACAAAGTAATCTTTGAACTGTGAAAAACCTAGCAGGGATGAGAAGAGATAATACACTTGTGAATGCAATTGGAGTTTTCCTTTGTATGTGTCATTATAGTATAAAGTAAATCATGCAAGGAGGTGTGTCTCCAATCACCTAACTAATTGACCGAGTAAAAGAAAATTAAAATCAAATAAAGGGTAGAAAGGAACCCTCAAAAAGTTTGCTTACTTAGAAGCTTCAGCAAGAGCAGTTTCTTCAGATAAAATTGTTATATACCACTAAATTGAAAAATAATATCAACTTTATAAGCTGTAACAATTACTTGTCTGCAAAAACCACAATATCCAATATTTATAAAATGAATGGCTGTGACAAATATCAGAATGGCACAAAAGAAGACGGGTTGAACTACTACTAAAGCTTAGATAAAGTATATGAAAAAAGTATAAATAAATAAAACTTATAAAAATTTTACTTCTGTTCTAGGTAAAAGAAAATTCAATGTTGAGATATAACTTTTTCTGCTCAATTGTCCATGTCAAGAGGAAATTCAAAATGCAGAATAGATGTAAATGTCAACGAAAATAATAAGGGATGAAATAAACCTAATGCAAACAAGTTAGTCTCTTATGCACGCACAAAACAAATAATTTGACTAAGCAAAAATATGCAGAAACATATTAGCCGAAGTTAAAAACCTCTGCCCGAATTAATTGGACATCCTTGACCACAAACTCTGCATCTTTGTTATGATCCTCTCTTTCAAGGAGAGAACATACATCATTGGCTAGAGCCTCCTCGAAGTTTAGGCTACCAAAAGCTGTCAAATCAATATCTCCATCAGGAAGATAGGTCTTCAAGTGCACTGACCCAAATGGAAAAACCTGTCAAAAATACAGGATGAATGATTAGTATCTATCTAAACAGATCATTAATTCAAAACAAATGCTCTATATGTTCATGATCACCCAATTAATAATTACGAAAACAAGACAAACAGAAGGACAAAATTTTTAAAATATGAGATGTAGGTCAGTGCTGATATTATTGAAATAAAATGAAAATATTTCTCTTTCATCAACAGTCAGGTTCCTTTCAGCTGCAAACATTAAATGATAATTTTCCCGATTGATTTTGTAAAACCTAGGTAATTGCAATTAAGGGCTTGACTAACTTAAAGTGAGTTTAAAAACACCCCTTGGTAACCTAATTCAAGGTAATTGGACGAGTTTGACAAATGTAACACTACAAAGATGTCATATGCTTAAAAGCACCCCATCAATTACCTTATCATTCCATCCAACCCCCAATAAAGAAGAAGTTGGCTACATAAGACAGTTATAACAATGGAACATTAACACGATTTAAACTCCATTCACGTATTAATTTTTGCAAGTTCCAGTTGCGTTTACAGCTAAAACAACTATTAGGTCTTACCAATAATTTTCATCTACAAAGGGCATAAGATTAGGACAGAAGAATAGGAGATTTACCGATAAAAAATACTCCACTTTCTACATAAATGGAACTCCCATTTATGCGAAACCACATTACGTTACACTCCGCTTTGTCGCATTCTGAAATCATTTTTGATAACAAGAAGCAATCACCGTTCATTTCATGGTAACCCATTAATACTAGCCCCATTTTCTCTTAAATATGGTTTTCCTTTTCCTATTACTCCAAACTTCATAAGAGTTCAGTTTAAGCTCTACTTCTGTCTAAAATTCTCTCCTAGTTAATGAAACAAATATAGTAGTAATTTCCAACTAAATCACTAATTCCACAATGTCACCATTCTGGCATAATATTAATTAATTGTATGAGCATAAAATAATAAGCATTAAAGGCTTAATTAATGCCTGATAATCTGACCTCACAACCAATATAGTTCCTAATTAGCCTCTGAACGTAATCGATAACTGCTTTTCTTCTCTCTTCTGAAACAACAGTTGGCTGAACCTGGGCTATGATCCCCTGCGTCACTTCCTCAGTCTTTAGCCAACACTCCGCAGCAATACCCGCTTGATTCGATGACAAAAACGACGATGATGACGACTTCTCGCCCGAGGCGAGGCCGTTTAATTCAGGCGACCAATCCCGGAGATCCCCCATTAAAACCACGCTCTCCTCCCAAACCGAAACCAATTCCCCGCCTCACGCCCGAAAAGAACGTTTGATCATTCACACGCTTCGATTCGCCGCCACTTCAAACCAACGGCCCCCTTCTTGATCTAAAATTCAAAATAAGTTTATATATATATATATATATATATATATATATATACATATTTGGATATATTGCACCGTCAGGGTTTCCAAAGGGGAGAAAGCAATAAAACGGCAGGTGAAATTACGACAAAACGACGGTGAAAACTGCTGATTCTATTTTTTGAATGGAAAGCTTTGGCGGCGGTAAAAGGTAGAATGATCTAAAACAGTTATTTTTATTTTATTTTATTTTATATATATATATATGTTGGATTTGTAGATCGATTGATCGATTGTTCGATCTTTTTTCTTCGGTCCTTCTTCTTTCGTAACTTCTATTCTCGTTCTTTCGGTTATCGTTCGTTGTGGTTAAATATCTATATATATATATATATATATATATATCTTTGAGAACACGATTTTGTTTTTCTGGATTTTTTTCATAGGTTATTATAAAATAATAACTTATTTATTACGTTTCTTCTTTCAGAGATATAAACATTGTACGGTTAAATATAATATAGTAATAATAATTTTAACATGCGTAAGTAAAGTTGCATATAATTAATTCTTAAGTTTTTTTAATAGTAATAATAATAATTAAAACATGCAAAGAATTAAAAAAAAAAAAATCAAATACAAATCATCAAATGCAGTTTATAAAAAAGTTATTATTAAGAATAATAATCCTTGTAATATGTGATTGTGTCCCATAAACTTTACTTTAAGTGGTTAGAAGCACCCATTTTGAATTTTCCTTATTCTACCACTTTTTCTTTAATCAAATACGTTATTTAAATTCCTCCCAAAAAAAAAAATGCATTTGAGTATGAATCTTTAAAAACTAAATCCAAGATTTTAATACTCAACTCTAAAAACTTGATTTCGTATTTTAATGTATAAATAACAAAAATATGTTGTTTTATTTAATTAAACAAGTTGAATTGAAGTTATTTAAAGAAGTTACGAGTTTAGTTAAAAAAATAAAACTCGATCGAGTTGAAGTTAGATTTTAAGAATTGAGTTTTTAAATCAAATTAAACTTTAAACTTAACGTTAAATCACTTGATATGGCTTCGATTATAACTTTACTTGATCAAACGCTATCGTTTTCTTTTATTTATATATTTAGATAAAAATATAATCTTGTTTTGCTTATCACAATTATACATGATAACTGAAACGGTTTTTTTTCTTTCAAATGTAAAACTATTATTATTATTATTATTATTATTATTATAAAGATTTAGAAAGAAACGTGTTACGTAAATTTTTGTGTGTTTATAATTCAGTTCCAATAATTTTAATTAGAAGAAGCTAATAATAATGTGAGGAGGGTTGGGCTGGGCGGAGAAAGGCGAAAATGGATTGTGCAGAAACATATTGTTGGACCAAAATGACAGAAGAAAAGAAAACACAAGTTTTGGGCGGCATTAAGATGCTCTGGTGCTTGATATTTGCCTGCAATCTGTCTGTCTAGATTCTGCTGAATTTTATTTTTGCTTTTTCATGTTCCCAGCTACGTTTGTAAGGGAGACGGTTGCAGAAAAGCATTGCGCCTGGAGTCGGAGTTGCAAAGATTGAGTGAGTAAATCCATCATTTTTATGAAGGCAACCAGAGCGTTTATTAGCAAGGATTTTGACATATTGTTGGACCAAGGATTTCGAATCTGCAATATTTGTTATGTAGAAGGATTTAGTTGGCAGGCATAGCTCAATGGTATATTGTGTTAAAAAAAAAAAAAGGTTACAAATAGCAAGCTAGTACTTTTGTTTTCTTAACTGTAAGTAAACTAACTATACATTAACATGACGTAAATCTCAAAAGAGTTTTCTTCTCATTGGGTTGGGTCTTATATACTGATTCAATGGAGTTCTTTGCCTTATTTCAGCCTATATTTTTTATGGTTTTCAATGCTGAATATATAACGTTGGTACTAGACCTGCTCAAGGGTCGGGCTACCCGTCCAAGCCAGAAGGTTCGCCCGAAATTTAGGAGGGTTTGGACAAACATAATAGGTCCGAAAAATGGGCATGGACAAAAAAAATAGGCCCGATTAAAAAATGGGCCGGGCCTTGGGTTCGACTTTCAAAGCTCGAGCCCGACCCGGCCCGATTTACTATTATATTATATTATATTTATTTTATATTTTATGTATTATGTAATTTTATCATATAAACAATACATATATATAATATTATAGTGTAAACTTTGAAAGCTAAGTTAAATTATTTATATTTATAAACTTAATAAAAAATTTATTAAATTAATAAAAATTAAATTTAAAAAATATATTTTTTAAAAATAAATTATAAAAAAATATAATATGGGCGGGCCTAAATGGGCTTGGGCTATTTATTTATAAATATGGGCGGGCTTGGGCAAAATTTGAGGCCCATATTCCGGGCCAGTCCAAGCTTAAACAAGCATATTTAATATTAATACCATGTTCAAGCCCGACCCAAATCCAGCCCAACCTAACTCACGAGCAGGTCTAGTTGGTACAACTGTGCTTAACTTTTAAAACCAATGCTAGTTCACAGCAAATTTTAGTCCTTCTAATTTCCCTTGAATATCCCATTCAAAACACTCGAGGCCCAAGGTTTTTCCACCCTCCCAATCAAAGCTCACATCAAGGTTTGGTTTCTTCCCATCTTTATACTGCGAGATACCCAGGTTATATGGATCTCGGTTAATAATAGTTTGGTTCAAATTGATTTTGAAAAAAACTTATGATTAATGTGTAATATCTTGATTTTTCAAAAATTTAATCACATCACATATAAAATCGAACTAATTTAAATTGAATTCTGCTAGTCTGAACCATAGATTTTTAAAACTATAGAATGTCCTCAAGTATTTTCAAGTTATTTTCACTAAATAAAATAAAATAAAAATAAAATTCAATTTAGTTCAGATAATTGTAACTTTTTAACTTATGAATAAAAAACCGAACTAAAACAAATGTATTAGATAAATATTCAAACCGTAGCCGGTTTGGATTCCATAAAAACCGAATCAAAATTTGAAAGAATTAAAAAAAATACGATTTGAATTAATTTTTGAATTTTTTTTTTTTTTGGTCAGCCCTGTATGGATCTAAGGACATCAAACAAAAACAAGAAATCCTATTTGTACAAACCATGTACCCTAAAGCTTGTGAAGCTGAAAGGCCAACAAAAGGGAATGAACCAAAAAAAAAAAAAAGAAAAGAAAAAGTGGTGAAGGGCATAATTAATCATGTGAAGACCATTTACCAAACATATCACCAAGTTTAAATTACTAAAATAAATTAAATAAGTTTCTCAAGTACTTTTAAATCAATTAGTTTTTATTATATTCAAATTGTGTAATGACTAGAAATTAATTAAAATTTCTCTAAAAAAGAAATTAGCATAAACCTTTTTAAAGTGTAAAAAAGATGCAAAAACATATTCTCAATTGACAGGATGATTAAATATGATTTTTTTTAATAAAAAATAAAAAATAAAAAATTGCATGTATATGCACAATGGGATTGTGCGAAGCATATTTTCCGTTTGTTCTATAAATTAATCTCATCATCATCGATTGTGTTAACTTTCATTTTTCAAACTAAACTCCCAAAAAGGTTGAAATTAAAGCAACAAGTTTTCAAAGTTCTGACCTTTAAGCATCCATGAAGGACGGTACTGCCCTAGTTTTGGAAGGGAAGAAACACAATAAAGAAATAGCGGCAACAAACAAGTCGGACCAACTGTTTTTCAGTTCCCTGAAACGGAGAGCATATGCTGATGAACTGGTTGGTTCGGTGGGGAATCTTTCGTACAAAATTGAGGGAGGCCTCAAACCTTGTCCGACTGATCATGAATTAAATGAATATATATGCAAAACATGGGATATGGGAGGGAGAGTGCAATTTTTTTTTTGAGATGGCACGCCTGCACTAACCCCATCTTCTTATCTTTACTTCCTTTTATATATATAAAATCGAATTCAATATATCCAGTTGTGTACTTGTTCAAAATATTCAGAAGCAAGAACATGTTGGAAACTCAATAGCCAATAGCTTTGCAATCTGGTGATAAAAATATTGGATTCTTAGTTTCAATTTTCGTCCCAAAGAGATTCAATAGGTTAAGTTGAGCTCCAATGAAATAAAAGTTGGAGAAAGGTTCATGAATGATTATCAGATGTCTCTATTTCTAATATTCAATGGAATATGGGAACCTTGTTGCCCAAAGATTGCCATTTGATGGGGGGAAAAAGAGAAACAAACATTCAAAACCCAAAAAAAAAAAAAAAAGAAGGTATGGGCAAGGAATTAATGGCTTGCTTTCTTATGTTTGTATCGTAAATAAGGCTAATGGTCCAACCGCCATTACCTTGCTTTTGGCTTTTGTTCTGATATTGATCACTTCTTATTGGCTCATATGTGAAAGCAATCCCCATATAATTAAGGGGCTAAGACGAAAGTTAAAACTAAAGCTGTCTCTTTCAAGTTTCAAGACATGACAACAAATTGAGTTTCTTTTGTTTTACTGGTTGAAAGTTTTGGAATTCAACAATTCAGGTGAGTGTAGGGGAAAGGGGAACATGGCCATTATCACCCATCATTCTGTTTGTTAAGCTCACAAATAATTGAGGCGAGGAAGAACCCATTCAAAAGCAAAACAGAACCAGTTAACAGTTTTTTAACACAAGAAAAAAAAATTGCAGTTTTATATACTAAAGAAAAGAGATACGGATGTTAAAATTAATATTTAAAATTTATTAAATATCATTTTTTAAAATTGGATGTATTAATCAATTGGATTAAACTCTTAAGATCAATTTATTAATCATTTAACTTTCAAAAAAAAAAAAATTAGAATCCAGCATTGACATGCCTCTCTGGAGTCTATTTCTATTATATTAGTTAATTTCTTCCAATAACCAAAGTTTATTAGCAAATGTGTTTTAAAGCTTAGATTATATATATATATATATATAGAAAAACCCATGATTTTAGTATATATATATATATATATATATATATATATATATATAATTGCCCTTAGTCCTGGATCTTAAAGCGAGCTACCATCCTAGGTGGAAAGAAGTCAAGAATTAAAGCAAGTGATTAGGAACTGAATATTTAATTGTTAGATCGGCAATGAACTGACTAATCGCATGATTCTGTGTATTTTTAATTAAGCTGAGTTTTAAAGCCTGAAAACTTCAAAAGCTTCGGCTAAGAAAATGATTTGATATCACATCTATATTATATAAAATAAATTAAATTAAAGAAATCCTCCAATTGAGGGCTAATTGCGTTGAACCATTGCTTGTAACTTGTAAGGTGTGCATGTTAATGAATGCTTGTTTTATAGTGTGATAGATCTAATAATCGTCAACATATATATATATATATAAATAAATATTATGTAGATTGAGAAAAACCCAAGTAAATAAACAAACATAAAGTATCAAATTTACATATAATAAAATCTTAAAATTCCAAATTTCTTTTTACCAATGAGAGAAAAAGAACATCGACACCAATGGCGAATAATGTAACAAAAGCCGCAATTTGGAGGACAAAAAAGTGACATAAGTGAGAGACAAATTAAGAAATTAAGCATATTGATTCAAGAGGCTTAATGTAAAAAGCTCAAGAATTAATTCTTTTAAGAACAAATCAAGAAAACAATAAATTTATTATTATAATAATCGTTAATTTAACGAACTATTAGATTCTTAATTCAAATAATTAGAGTTCAGTGTTTCATAATCTTCAAATAAAATTATAAAATTATTCTTTGAAGCTTAATCTTAAAAGGTTTAGATTAATTAATGTTTTCTATTTTCTTTTTGGTGCATAGACTAATTAATGTTAAGTATTAATTCTTCTTCTCTTTCCTTTTTCTCGTTGTACCACTTTCAATCCCCTAGTGGTTGGGACCAAAGATAGATCTACTGCCCAATGTACATATACAATTGAAGAATGTTATTCACAAATCCAAAACGTATGACAATTTAATCTACGTGGGTGAAGGGAAAGAGAATACTCTATTGGTTAAATTGTGCTTTGATAAATTACTTTATTTTCAACATCCCTAATTCAATTTTTTCCTTTCCCTTTCTTATTGGTGATTTAGGAACTTTTGTACGTTGGCTTGAATTAATGTCCCATTACTCGAATCTTTGCATGTCCTAATCCCCACCCTTTTTATTTCCTTCCTTTATATATATTCAAATCAAAATGCAAGTAAGCATCTTTTCCTTTTATTTTTCCCTTTTATTTTTTTCATGTTTGCAAGTAAATTTATTAAATTCCAGCACTTCTATATAATACAAATACAACAATATATATATATTGGCATAAGCTAAACAAAAGTGATGTCAAACATATTCAAAAGTTAATAGACATAGATATATATGACATAGTTTGATAAAAGAATAGTTGATATAGCTATCTATGTGTATTCACGTGGTCTAGTCTCTTGCAAATATACAACTAAACCAAACCAAACTAAACTAAACTACTAAAAATTTAATTATAAAATTAAATTCTTTTCTATTGCACCCACCTTTTAATTTTAACCATATTGTTCCAACTATACTATATGTGTTCTTAATTCTTGAGGATCGATGTTTCTTTTCTGCAATATTAGAACTTGTTGAATTGAATAGTTATTGACGAAGGAAAGCATAACTCAACTTGTCGATGAATCCTTACCATATTTGTTCATATTTATTTTTATTGTCAAACTAAGTTCCTCTTCTGAATCTTAACGCATTACTAAATTTTGAAAAGTTATAAACCTGGAATTCTTATATATTTTGTAAAATTCTTTATACTTATTATTTTAAAAAAAATCAATAAAAATGAATTACTTTGACGAAAAATAAATCAAACAGAGACAAACATTTTCAAAAGTATGCATCTAATTCTCTAGCGTTCAACAATGCATTTGTGTTTCTATGTTAAAAGAAACCCTAATTAAGAAAACATTACTCCAATTGCTTGGTCATCAAGAATGACCTCATAGAATTTGTATAATATTAATTAATTGTTTTTTTTCCATATTAACATCAATAATAACAAAGCTTATTCCCTCTTTTCCATTCCAAGCAAAATGCAACTGTGACCAAAAATCAGGCATCAAATTGGCATAGAATAGAGTCCCCCACTTGACCAACTTTAGGCCTTAATTTTTTAAGTAAACTGTATTATTGATTATATAATTATAATCGATATTTTCATTTTGATCATCTAATTGTATTAAAATAATTCTTAATTACATCAAACTGATACAAAAGAATGAACTCTTAAGATTATTCAGGGAAAAAATAAAACCTGAACAAAGCCCGGGAAAATCATATTACAAGAAAAATGTGACACATGAAGCAAAAATACAATTTTTTTTTATGTTCACAAAGAAAAAAAAGATCACAGATTAATAATGTCATTTATTCAAAATTTTAAGCTTATTGTTCTTGTATATCAGTATATGTGTTAGAGCATTAGTTTAATCAATAATCCTTTTTCATATAAACTTATTGACGTTGCATAAGACAACAAACTAGAGAGAGTCATGGATCAAGCAAACAAGAAAAATGGTGGAAATAACATTCATCAACTCAGTTCGAAGTAGAGATGGCAAAACCCGAGCTGTTCGATAGATTTTGAATTGATCTGCTTGGAGTAGAGAGAGGTTTTTTTTTTTTTTTGAGTAGTATAGGTGGGACGGGCGGAGTGAGTTTTTTTTTGTTTAAAAGGTGGGTATGGAGCAGTTGTGGTAGTTGCTTGCTCTATCCCGCACTGCGATTGAAAATATTAGTTTACTTTTAAATATTTAGTTTTTTAAGAAGGATAATATAATAATTATTTGATAATATCTCTTATAATATATGCTTTATATTTTATTTTTTGTATTTAAACATGCTTCAAAACTATATTTTCT
>JBBYHK010476005.1:0-78281 GCA_038382065.1 Adansonia grandidieri | reverse complement strand
ATTTCATAAGAAAAACTTCTTGTTCTACCCTTTTTTGAATTAAAATTTATCTTTCAATTGGGATAAACACGGATTCACATAATAATCTCCTTTCTTTTTATGATTGGGCACCATAAACTCATTCTCCTTATTGGGATAAATGAATTGATGCTTTGGTTTTCATAGGAAAAACTTCTCTTTCTACGATTTTTAGAATTATAGTTCATTTTTCAATTGGGATAAACACGGATTCACATAATAAATCTCCTTTCATTTTTAATAAGATTGTTCTACTTATTGGGATAAATGGCTTTGATGCTTTGGTTTCATAAAAAAAGCTTCTCTTTCTACCATTTTTAGAATTAAAGTTCGTCTGTCAACTGGAATAAACATGGATTCACATAAAAATCCCCTTTCTTTTCATGATTCGTCTTTTTATTGGGATAAATGAACTGATGCTTTGATTTCATAAGAAAAACTTCACTTCCCACCATTTTTTTAGAATCAAAGTTTGTCTGTCAATTGGGATAAACATGGATTCATGTAATAATCTCCTGTCTCTTTATGCATGGGCATCGTAAACATATTCTCCTCATTAGGATAAATGATATTGATTCGTTGGTTTCATAAGAAAAACTTCTCCTTCTACCATTTTTAGAATTAAAGTTCATTTTTTATTTAAGATAATCAGGGATTCACATAATAATCTCTTTTCTTTTCATGATTGGGCACCATAAACACATTCTTCTCCTTAGGATAAATGATATTGATGCCTTGGTTTCATAAGAAAAACTTTTCTTTTAAATATTTTTAGAATTAATGATCGTTCGTCGATTTGTACAAATAAGGATTCATAAAATAATCTCCTTTCTTTTCATGGTTAGGCACCATAAACACATTTTCTTTACTGGGATACATGATATTGATGCTTTGGTTTAGTAATAAAAACTTTTTTTCTACCATTTTTAGAATTAATGTTTGTCTTTCAATTGGGATAAATGCAGTTTCACTTAATAATCTCTTTTCTTTTCCTGATTTGACACCGTAAACTTATTCTCCTTATTAGGATAAATGAATTGATGCATTGGTTTCATAAGAAAAACTTCACTTCCCACCATTTCTTAGAATCAAAGTTTGTCTGTTAATTGGGATAAACATGGATTCACGTAATAATCTCCTTTCTTTTCATGATTGGGCACCATAAACACATTCTCATCATTGGGATGAATGATATTGATGCTTTGGTTTCATAAGAAAAACTTCTATTTCTACCATTTTTAGAATTAAAGTTCATCTTTCATTTGAGATAAATAGGGATTCACATAATAATCTCCTTTTTTTCATGATTAGGCACCATAAACTCAATCTCCTCATTGGGATAAATGAATTGATGCTTTGGTTTCATAAGAAAAACTTCACTTCCTACCATATTTTAGAATCAAAGTTCTTTGATCAATTGGGGTAAACACGAATTTATGTAATAATCTTCTTTCATTTCATGAACAGACACCATAAACACACTCTCCTCATTGGGATAAATAATATTGAAGCTTTGGTTTCATAAGAAAAACTTCTCTTTCTCCCATTTTTAGAATTAAGGTTGTCTATGAAATAGGATAAACATGGATCCATATAATAATCTCCTTTCTTTTCATGATTAGGAACCATAAATGCATCTTTCTCATTGAGATAAATGATATTGATGCTTTGGTTTCAAGAGAAAAACTTCTCCTTCCTCCATTTTTATAATTAATATTCGTCTATCAACTGGGATAAACACGGATTCACATAGTAATCTCTTTTCTTTTCATGTTTTGGCATCATAAACTTATTCTCCTTATTGGGATAAATGAATAGATGTTTTGGTTTCACAAGAAAAACTTTACTTCCCACCATTTCTTAGAATCAAAGTTCGTCTGTTAATTGGGATAAACATGGATTCACGTAATAATCTCTTTTCATTTCATGATTAGGCACCATAAATACAATCTCATTGTTGGGATAAATGATATTGATGCTTTGGTTTCCTAAGAAAAACTTCTCTTTCTGCCATTTTTGGAATTAAAGTTCATTTTTCATTTAAGATAAATAGGGATTCACATAATAATCTTATTTCTTTTCATGATTGGGCACCATAAACTTAATTTCCTCATTGCTATAAATGAATTGATGCTTTGGTTTCATAAGAAAAACTTCATTTCCCACCATATTTTAGAATAAGTTCTTTTATCAATTGGGATAAACATGGATTCACGTAATAATCTCCTTTTTTTTCATGATTGGGCACCATAAACACATTCTCATCGTTTGGACAAATGATATTGACGCTTTGGTTTCAAAAGAAAAAACTTCTCTTTCTGCCATTTTTAGAATTAAAGTTCATATACCATTTAAGATAAATAGAGATTCACATAATAATCTCTTTTCTATTCATGATTGGGCACCATAAACTTAATCTCCTTATTGGGATAAATGATATTGATTCTTTGGTTTCATAAGAAAAACTTCTCTTTCTACTATTTTTAGAATTAAAGTTCATCGTTTATTTGAGATAATCAGGGATTTGCATAATAATCTCCTTTATTTTTATGATTGGGCAACATAAACACATTCTTCTCATTGGGATAAATGATATTGACGCTTTGGTTTCATAAAAAAAACTTTTTTTTGATTATTTTTAGAATTAATGTTCATCCATTGATTTGGACAAAAATGGATTCACATAATAATCTCCTTTCTTTTCATGATTAGGCACCATAAACACATATTCCTTGTTGGGATAAGTGATATTGATGCTTTGATTTCATAAGAAAAACTTCTTTTTCTATTATTTTTAGAATTAATGTTCATCTTTCAATTGGGATAAACATAGATTTACATAATAACCTCTTTTCTTTTCATGATTTGGCACTGTAAACTTATTCTCCTTATTGGGATAAACGAATTAATGCTCTTGTTTGATAAGAAAAACTTCACTTCCCACTATTTCTTAGAATCAAAGTTTGTCTGTCAATTGGGATAAACATGTATTCACGCAATAATCTCCTTTTTTTTCATGATTGGGCACCATAAAAACATTCTTATCATCAGGATAAATGATATTGACGCTTTGGTTTCATAAGAAAAATGTCTCTTTTTATTATTTTTAGAATTAAAGTTCGTCTTTCATTTGAGATAAATAGGGATTCACATAATAATCTCCATTCTTTTCATGGTTGGGCACCAAAAACTCAATTTCCTTGTTGGGATAAATGAAATGATGCTTTGGTTTCATAAAAAAAACTTCACTTCCCACCATATTTTAGAATCAAAGTTCTTCTGTCAATTAGGATAAACATAGACTCACATAATAATGTCCTCTCTTTTCATGATTGGGCACCATAAGCACATTCTCCTCATTAGGATAAATGATATCGATGCTTTGGCTTCATAAGAAAAGTTTTTCTTCCAACCAGTTTTTAGAAACAAAGTACTTCTGTCAACTAAGACAAACATGGATTCACATAATAACCTTATTTCTTTTCATGATTAGGTACCATAAGCTCATTTAACTCTTTAAGATAAATGAATTGATGCTTTAGTTTCATAAGAAAAACTTCACTTCCCACCATTTTTAGAATCAAAGTTTCATCTGTCAATTGGGATAAACATGGATTCACGTAATAATCTCTTTTCTTTTCATGATTGGGCACCAAAAACACATTCTCCTCATTTGGATTAATGAAATTGATGCTTTGGTTTCATAAGAAAAACTTCTCTTTCTACCATTTTTAGAATTAAAGTTCATTTTTTAATTGGGATAAACATGAATTCACATAATAATCTCTTTTTTTTTTAATTATTACGCACCACAAATTCATTCTCTTCATTGGGATAAACGAATTGATGCTTTAGTTTCATAAGAAAAGCTTCACTTCCCACCATTTTTAATCATTAAAATTTGTCTATCAATTAGGATAAACATGGATTCATGTAATAATCTCCTTTATTTTCTTGATTATGAACCATAAACTCATTATCCTCATTGGGATAAATGACATTGATGCTTTAGTTTCATAAGAAAAGCTTTTCTTCCAACCATTTTTTAGAATCAAAGTTCATTTGTCAACTAGGAAAAACACAAATTCACATAATAATTTCCTTTCTTTTCATGAATTTGCACCATAAACACATTGCCCTTATTAGGATAAATGATATTGATGCTTTGGTTTCATAGGAAAAACATCACTTCCCACTATTCCTTAGAATCAAAGTATGTTTGTGAATTGGGATAAACATGAATTCATGTAATAATCTACTTTCTTTTCATGATTGGGCACTATACCCGCATTGTCCTTATCGGGATAAATGACATTGATGTTTTGGTTTCATACGAAAAGTTTTTCTTCTAACTATTTTTTAGAATTGAGGTTCGCCTGTCAATTAAGACAAACACAGATTCACGTAATAATAACCTTTATTTTCTTGATTGGGCATCATAAGCTTGTGCTACTCATTAGGATAAATGGCTTTGATTCTTTGGTTTCATAAGAAAAACTTTTCTTTCTACCATTTTTAGAATTAAAGTTTGTCTGTTAGCTAGGATAAAGACGAATTCACATAAAAATCTCTTTTCTTTTCATGATTCAGCACCATAAACTTATTCTCTTTGTTGGGATAAATGAATTGATGCTTTGGTTTAATAAGAAAAACTTTACTTCCCAGCATTTTTTAGAGTCAAAGTTCATTTGTCAATTGGGATAAACATAGATTCACGTAGTAGTCTCCTTTCTTTTCATGATTAGGCACCATAAACACATTCTTCTTATTAGGATAAATGATCTTGACTCTTTGATTTCATAAGAAAAACTTCTTTTTCTACCATTTTTAGAATTAAAGTTCATCTTTTATTTGAGATAATCAAGGATTCACATAATAATCTCTTTTCTTTTCATGATTGGGCACCATAAACACATTCTCCTCATTGGGATAAATGATATTGACGCTTTGGTTTCATAAGAAAAACTTCTCTTTTGATTATTTTTAGAATTAATGTTCATCCGTTGATTTGGTCAAAAACGGATTCACATAATAATCTCCTTTCTTTTCATGATTGTGCACCATAAACACATTTTCCTTATTGAGATAAATGATATTGATGCTTTAGTTTCATAAGAAAAACTTCTTTTTCTATCACTTTTAGAATTAATATTCGTCTATCAATGGGGACAAACACGGATTCACATAATAATCTCATTTTTTTTCATGATTCGGCACTATAAACTTATTCTCCTTATTGGGATAAATCAATTGATGCTTTTATTTCATAAGAAAAACTTCACTTCCCACCATTTCTTAGAATCAAAGTTCCTTTGTCAATTGGGATAAACATGGATTCACGTAATAATCTCCTTTCTTTCCATGATTGGACACCATAAACACATTCTCATCATTGGGATAAATGATATTGATGCTTTGGTTTCATAAGAAAAACTTCTCTTTTTGCCATTTTTAGAATGAAAGTTCATCGTTTATTTGAGATAAACATGGATTCACATAATAACCTCCTTTTTTTTTCATGATTGGGCACCATAAACTCAATCTCCTCATTGCTATAAATGAATTGATGCTCTGGTTTCATAAGAAAAACTTCACTTCCCACTATATTTTATAATCAAAGTTCTTTTATCAATTGGGATAAACATGGATTCATGCAATAATCTCCTCTCTTTTCATAATTAGGCACCATAAACACATTCTCATCATTAGGATAAATGATATTAACGCTTTGGTTTTATAAGAAAAACTTCTTTTTCTGCCATTTTTAAAATTAAAGTTTGTCTTTTATTTAAGATAAATAAGGATTCACAGAATAATCTCCTTTCTTTTTTGATTGGACACCATAAACTTAATCTCCTCATTAGGATGAATGAACTGAAGCATTGGTTTTATAAGAAAAACTTCACTTCCCACCATATTTTAAAATCAAAGTTCTTCTGTCAATTACGATGAACATGAATTCATGTAATAATCTCCTTTCTTTTCATGATTGGGCACCATAAACACATTCTCTTCATTAGGATAAATGATATCGATGCTTTGGTTTCATAAAAAAAGCTTTTCTTCCAACCAAAGTTTGTCTGTTAACTAGGATAAACACAGATTCACATAATAATTGTCTCTTTTTCCATGATTAGGTACCATAAGCTCGTTCTACTCTTTGAGATAAATGAATTGATGTTTTAGTTTCACAAGAAAAACTTTATTTCCCACCATTTTTAGAATCAAAGTTCGTCTGTCAATTGGGATAAACATGGATTAATGTAATAATCTCCTTTCTTTCCATGCTTTGACACCATAAACACATTCTCCTTATTTGGATTAATGATGTTGATGCTTTGTTTTGCAAGAAAAATTTCTCTTTCTACCATATTTAGAACTAAAGTTCATCATTCGATTGCGATAAACATGGATTCACATAATAATATCGTTTTTTAATGATTAGGCACCATAAATTCATTCTCCCTATTGGAATAAATGAAACAATGCTTTGGTTTCACAAGAAAAACTTCACTTCCCACCATTTTTTAGAATCAAAATTCATCTATCAATTGGGATAAACACAGATTAATATAATAATCTCTTTTGTTTTCATCATTAAGAACCATAAACTCATTATGCTCATTGGGATAAATGACATTGATGCTTTGGTTTCATAGGAAAAGCTTTTCTTCTGACCATTTTTTAGAGTCAAAGTTCATCTGCTGACTAGGACAAACATGGATTCACATCATAATCTCCTTTCATTTCTTGGTTAGGCACCATAAACACATTGTCCTCATTAGGATAAATACTATTAATGCTTTGGTTTCATAGGAAAAACTTCACTTCCCACCATTTTTTGGAATCAAAGTTTGTTTATGCATTGGGATAAACATGGATTCACGTAATAATCTCCTTTCTTTTCATGATTGGGCACCATTAACACATTCTTTTTTATTAGGATAAATGACTGATGTTTTGGTTTCATAAGAAAAGCTTTTCTTCCAAAAATTTTTTAGAATCAAACTTCGTCTGCTGATTAGGGCAAACACGGATTCCCATAGTAATCTCCTTTCTTTTCATGATTAGGTACCATAAACTTGCTTTACTTATTGAGATAAATGGCTTTGATGCTTTGCTTTATAAGAAAAGCTTCTCTTTATACCAATTTTAGAATTAAAGTTTGTTTGTCAATTGGGATAAATATGGATTCAAATAAAAATCTCCTTTCTTTTCATGATTCGGCACCATAAACTTGTTCTCTTTGTTGGGATAAATGAATTGATGCTTTGGTTTCATAGGAAAAACTTCACTTCCTATCATTTTTTAGAACCAAAGTTTGTTTGTCAATTGGGATAAACATGGATTCATGTAATAATTTCCTTTCTTTTCATGATTGGGCACCATAAACACATTCTCCTCATTGGGATAAATGATATTGATGCTTTGGTTTCATAAGAAAAACTTCTATTTTTGCCATTGGTAGAATTAAAGTTCATCTTTCATTTGAGATAAATAGGGACTCACATAGTAATCTCTTTTCTTTTCATGATTGGGCACCATAAACATATTCTCCTAATTAGGATAAATGATATTAATGCTTTGGTTTCATAAGAAAAACTTCTCCTTCAATCATTTATAGAATTAATGTTTGTTCATTGATTTGGACAAAATGGATTCACATAATAATCTCCTTTCTTTTTATGATTGGACACCATAATCACATTCTCTGTGTTAGGATAAATGATATTGATGCTTTGGTTTCATAAGAAAAACATTTTTTTCTACCATTTTTAGAATTAATGTTCATCTTTCAATTGAAATAAACACAGATTAACATAATAATCTCTTATGTTTTCATGATTTGGCACTGTAAACTTATTCTCCTTATTGGATAAATGAATTGATGCTTTAGTTTCATAAGAAAAACTTCACTTCCTACTATTTCTTAGAATCAAACTTCGTCTGCCAATTATGATAAACATGGATTCACGTAATAATCTCATTTCTTTTCATGATTGGGCACCATAAACATATTCTCATCATTGTGATAAATGATTTAATGATTTGGTTTCATAAGAAAAAAAATTTTTCCTGCCATTTTTGGAATTAAAGTCGGCCTTTCATTTGACATAAACAGGGATTCACATAATAATCTCCTTTCTTTTCATGATTGGGCACCATAAACTCAATCTCCTTATTGGGATAAAGGAATTGATGCTTTGGTTTCATAAGAAAAACTTTGCTTCCCACCATATTTCAGAATCAAAGTTCTTCTGTCAATTGGGATAAGCACGGATTCATGTAATAATCTCCTTTCATTTCATTATTGGGCACCATAAACACATTTTCCTCATTGGGATAAATGATATTGCTGCTTTGGTTTCATAAGAAGAGTTTTTCTTCCAACCACTTTTCAGAAGAAAAGTTCATCTGTTAACTAGGACAAACATGAATTCATATAATAATCTTCTATGTTTTCTTGATTGGGTACCATAGGCTTGTTTTACTCATTGGGATAAATGAATTGATGCATTGGTTTCATAAGAAAAACTTCACTTCCCACCATTTTTAGAATAAAAGTTCATCTGTCAATTGGGATAAACATGAGTTCACGTAATAATCTCTTTTTTCTCGTTATTGGGCGCCATAAACACATTCTTATCATTGCGATAAATGATATTGATGCATTGGTTTCATAAGAAAAACTTCTCTTACTACTTTTTTAGAATTAAAGTTTTTCTTTCAATTGGGATAAACACAGATTCAAATAATAATATATTTTCTTTAATGATTAGGCACTGCAAATTTGTTCTTCTCGTTGGGATAAATGAATTGTTGTTTTGGTTTTATAAGAAAAACTTCACTTCCCACCATTTTTTAGAATCAAAATTTATCTATCAATTGGGATAAACACGGATTCACATAATAATCTCCTTTGTTTTCATGATTAGGAACCATAAACTTATTATTCTCATTGGGATAAATGACATTGATGCTTTGGTTGCATAAGAGAAGCTTTTCTTCCAAACATTGCTTAGAATCAAAGTTCGTTTGCCAACTAGGACAAACATAGATTCACATAATAATCTCCTTTCTTTTCATGATTGGGCACCATAAACACATTCTCCTTATTGGGATAAATGACATTGATGTTTTGGTTTCATATGAAAAGCTTTTCTTCCAACCATTTTTTAGAATCGAACTTCATCTATCAATTAGGATAAACATAGATTCACATAGTAATCTCCTTTCTTTTCATAATTAAGTACTGTAAACTTGCTCTACTGATTGGCATAAATGGCTTTGATGCTTTGGTTTCCTAAGAAAAGCTTCTCTTTATACCATTTTTAGAATTAAAGTTCGTTTATCAATTGAGGTAACGTGGATTCACATCCAAATCTCCTTTCTTTTTATGATTCGGCATCATAAACTCATTGTCTTCTTCAGGATAAATGAATTGATGCTTTAGTTTCATAAGAAAAACTTCACTTCCCACCATTTTTCACAATTAAGGTTTGTTTGTCAATTGGGATAAACATGGATTCACGTAATAATTTCCTTTACTTTCATGATTGGGCACCATAAACACATTCTCCTCATTGGTATAAATGGTATTGATGGTTTGGTTTCATAAGAAAAACTTTTTTTTCTACCATTTTTAGAATTAAAGTTTGTCTTTCATTTGAGATAAATAGGGATTCACATAATAATCTCCTTTTTTTTTCATGATTGGGCACCATAAACACATTCTCCTTATTGAGATAAATGAAATTGATGCTTTGGTTTCATAAGCAAAACTTTTCTTTCAATTATTTTTAGAATTAATGTTCGTCCATCAATTTGGACAAAAATGGATTCACATAATAATCTCCTTTCTTTTCACGATTGGGCACCATAAACACATTCTCCTGGTTATGATAAATGATATTGATGCTTTGGTTTCATATTCTCGTCTGTCAATTGTGATAAACATGGATTCACATAATAATCTCCTTTCTTTTCATGATAAGCACCATAAACACATTCTCATCATTAGGATAAATGATATCGATGTTTTGGTTTCATGAGAAAAACTTCTCTTTCTACCATTTTAAGAATTAAAGTTCCTCTTTCATTTGAGATAAATAAGGATCTCATAATAATCTCTTTTCATTTTATGATTGGGCACCAATAACTCAATCTCCTCATTGGGATAAATGAATTGATGCTTTGGTTTCTTAAGAAAAACTTCACTTCCCCCCATATTTTAGAATCAAAGTTCTATTGTCAATTAGGATAAACATGGATTCATGTAACAGTCTCGTTTCATTTCATTATTAGGCTCCATAAACACATTCTTCTCATTAGGATAAATGATATTGGCACATTGGTTTCATAAAAAAAGCTTTTCTTCTAACCATTTTTTAAAAACAAAGGTCGTCTGTCAACTAGGACAAACACATATTCATATAATGATCTTCTTTCCTTTCATGATTGAGTACCATAAATGTGTTCTACTCATTGGGATAAATGAATTGATGCTTTGGTTTCATAAGAAAAACTTCACTTCCCACCATTTTTAGAATAAAAGTTCATTTGTCAATTAGGATAAAAATGGATTCATGTAATAATCTCCTTTCTTTTCATGATTGGGCACGATAAACACATTCTCCTCATTTGGATTAATGATATTGATGCTTTGGTTTCATAAGAAAAACTTCTCTTTCTACCATTTTTAGAATCAAAGTTTGTTTTTCATTTGGGATAAACACAGATTCACATAAAATCTCTTTTTTTTTAATGATTAGGCACCATAAATTTGTCCCCTCGTTGGGATAAATGAATGGTTGCTTTGGTTTCATAAGTAAAACTTCACTTCCCACCATTTTTCATAATCAAAATTTATCTATCAATTGCGATAAACACAAATTTACGTAATAATCTCCTCTGTTTTCATAATTAGGAACCATAAACTTATCATCCTTATTGGGATAAATGACATTGATGCTTTGGTTTCATAAGAAAAGCTTTTCTTCCAATCATTTTTTGGAATCAAAGTTCATCTACCAACTACGACAAACACGATTGACATAATAATCTCCTTTCTTTTCATGATTGGGCACCATAAACACATTCTCCTCATTAGGATAAATGATATTGATGCTTTGATTTCATAAGAAAAACTTGTTTTATACCATTTTAGAATTAATGTTCATTTTTCAATTGGGATAAACATGGATTCGTATAATAATATTTTTTTCATGATTCGGCACCGTAAACTTATTCTTCCTATTGGGATAAATGAATTGATACTTTGGTTTCATAAGAAAAACTTCACTTCCCACTATTTCCTAGAATCAAAGTTCGTCTGTCAATGGGATAAACATGGACTCACGTAATAATCTCCTTTCTTTTCATGATAGGGCACCATAAACACAGTCTCATCATTGGGATAAATGATATTGACATTTTGGTTTCATAAGAAAAACTTCTCTTTTAGCCATTTCAAGAATTAAAGTTCGTCTTTCATTTGAGATAGATAGGGATTCACATAATAATCTCCTTTCTTTTCATGATTGGACACCAATAACTTAATCTCCTCATTGGGATAAATGAATTGATGCTTTAGTTTCTTAAGAAAAGCTTCACTTCCGCCCATATTTTAGAATCAAAGTTATATTGTCAATTGGGATAAACATAGATTCATGTAATAATCTCCCTTCATTTCGTTATTGGGCACCATAAACACATTCTCCTCATTGGGATAAATGATATTAGCACTTCGGTTTCATAAGAAAAGCTTTGCTTCCAACCATTTTTTAGAAACAAAGGTTGTCTACCAACTAGGACAAACATAGATTCGCATAATGATCTTCTTTCCTTTCATGATTGAGTACTATAAGCTCATTCTACTCATTGGGATAAATGAATTAATGCTTTGGTTTCATAAGAAAACTTCACTTCCCGCCATTTTTAGAATAAAAGTTCGTTTGTCAGTTGGGATAAAAATGGATTCACGTAATAATCTCCTTTACTTTTCATGATTAGGCACAATAAATACATTCTCCTCATTTGGATTAATGATATTGATGCTTTGGTTTTATAGGAAAAACTTCTCTTTCTACCATTTTTAGAATTAAAGTTCATCTTTCAATTAGGATAAACACGGATTCACATAAAATCTCTCTTTTTTTTAATGATTAGGCACCATAAATTTGTTCCCCTCATTGGGATAAATGAATTGTTGTTTTGGTTTCATCAATAAAACTTCCCTTCCCACCATTTTTTAGAATCAAAATTTGTCTATCAATTAGGATAAACACAGATTCACGTAATAATCTTTTTCACAATTAGGAACCATAAACTCATTATCCTCATTGGGATAAATGACATTGATGCTTTGGTTTCATAAGAAAAGCTTTTCTTCCAACCATTTTTTGGAATCAAAGTTCATCTGCCAACTATGACAAACACGATTGACATAATAATCTCTTTTCTTTTTACGATTGGGCACCGTAAACACATTGTCCTCATTAGGATAAATGATATTGATGCTTTGGTTTCATAGGAAAAACTTCACTTTCCAAAATTCTTTAGAATCAAAGTTCATTTGTGAATTGGGATAAACATGTATTCACATAGTAATCTCCTTTCTTTTCATGATTAGGCACCATAAACACATTCTCCTGATTGGGATAAATGACATTAATGTTTTGGTTTCATAAGAAAAGCTTTTCCTCAAACCATTTTTTAGAATCAAACTTCATCTGTCAATTAGGGCAAGCATGGATTCACATGGTAATCTCTTTTCTTTTCATGATTGGGTACCATAAACCTGTTCTACTCATTGGAATAAATGGCTTTGATGCTTTAGTTTCATAAGAAAAACTTCTCTTTCTACCATTTTTAGAATTAAAACTCATCATCAATTGGGATACATTTACGTAAAAATCTCTTTTCTTTTCATGATTCGACACTATAAACTTATTTTCTTCATTGGGATAAATGAATTGATGCTTTGGTTTCATAAGAAAAACTTCACGTCCTATCATTTTTAGAATTAATGTTCATCATTCAATTGGAATAAACATGGATTCACATAATAACCATTTTTCATTTCATGATTCCGTAGCGTAAACTTATTCTCCTTTTTAGGATAAATGAATTGATGCTTTGGTTTCATAGGAAAAACTTCACTTCCCACCATTTCTTAGAATCAAAGTTCGTCTGTCAAATGGGATAAACGTAGATTCACATAATAATCTCCTTTTTTTTCACGATTGGACACCATAAACACATTCTCATTATTAGGGTAAATGATATTGATGCTTTGGTTTCATAAGAAAAACTTCCTTTTCTACCATTTTTGAATTAAGGTTTATCTTTTATTTGAGATAAATAGGGATTCACATAATAATCTCCTTTCTTTTCATGATTGGGCACCATAAACTCTATCTCCTCATTAGGATAAATGAATTGATGCTTTGGTTTCATAAGAAAAACTTCATTTCCCACCATATTTTAGAATCAAAGTTCTTCTGTCAGTTGGGAAAAACATGAATTCACGTAATAATCTCCTTTCATTTCATGATTGGGTAGCATAAACACGCTCTTCTCATTAGGATAAATGATATTGATGCTTTGGTTTCATAAGAAAAGCTTTTCTTTTAACCATTTTTAGAAACAAAGTTCATCTATCAACTAGGAAAAACATGGATTCACATAATAATCTTCTTTCTTTCCATAATTAGGTACCATAAGCTCATTCTACTTATTGGGATAAATGACATTGATGCTTTATGTCGTAAGAAAAGCTTCTATTTCTACAATTTTTAGAGTTAAAGCTCCTCTATCAATAGGGATAAACATGGATTCACATAATAATCTCTTTTATTTACATTATTAGGCATTGGGGTAAATGAATTGCTGCCTTAGTTTTATAAGAAAAACTTCACTTCCTACCAATTTTTAGAATCAAAGTTCATCTACCAAGTGAGATAGACACGGATTCACATAATAATCTTCTTTCTTTTTGTGGTTAGGAGCTATAAACCCATTCTTCTTATAGGGATAAATGACATTGATGCTTTGGTTTCATAAAAAAAGCTTTTCATCCAACTATTTTTTAGAAACAAAGTTCGTCTATCAATTAGGACAAACACGGATTGAACTGATAAGCTTCTTTCTTTTCATGTTAAGGTACCATAAGCTCGTTCTACTAATTAGGATAAATGAATTGATGCTTTGGTTTTATAAAAAAAACTTCGCTCCCTACCATTTTTTAGAATCAAAGTTCGTCTGTCAATTAGGATAAACATTACATAATAATCTTTTTTCTTTCATGATTGGGCACCATAAACACATTCTCCTCATTGGGATAAATGATATTTATGCTTTGGTTTCATAAGAAAAATTTCTCTTTCTACCATTTTTAAAATTAATGTTCGTTCATCAATTTGGACAAACACGGATTTACATAATAATCTCCTTACTTTTCATAATTGGGCACCATAAATACATTTTAGTCATTAGGATAAAGGATATTAATGCTTTAGCTTTATAAGAAAAACTTTCTCTTTCTACCATTTTAGAATTAAAGTTCATATTTCAATTGGGATAAACAGGGATTCACATAATAATCTCCTTTATTTTAATGATTGGGCACCATAAATTCATTCTTCTCATTGGCATAAATGATTGATGCTTTGGTTTCATAAGAAAAATGTCACTTCCCACCATTTGTTAAAATCAAAGTTCATCTATCAATTGGGATAAATACAGGTTCACATAATAATCTCCCTTATTTTCACGATTAGGAATTGTAAACTCATTATTCTCATTGGGATAAATGACATTGTTGTTTGGTTTCATAAGTAAAGCTTTTCTTCCAATGAATTTTTAGAATCAAACTTCATCCGTCAATTAGGACAAACACGGGTTCACGTACTTATCTCTTTTTTTTTCATGATTGGGTACCATAAACTTGTTCTACTCATTGGGATAAATGCCTTCGATGCTTTGGTTTTATAAGAAAAGCATCTCCTTCTACCATTTTTATCCATTTGTCAATTGGAATAAACAAGGATTCACGTAAAAATTGCCTATTCCTTTCATGATTCGGCACCATAAACTTATTTTCTTCATTGGGATAAATGAATTAATGCTTTGGTTTCATAAGAAAAACTTCACTTCCCACCATTTTTTAGAATTAAAGTTCATTTATCAATTAGGATAAACATGAATTCACATAATAATCTCCTTTCTTTTCATGATTGGACACCATAAACACATTCTCCTCATTAGGATAAATGATATTGATGGTCATAAAAATTCTACCATTTTTAGAATTAAAGTTTGTCTTTCATTTAAGATAAATAGGGATTCACATAATAATTTCCTTTCTTTTCATGATTGGGCATTATAAACACATTCTCATTGTTGGGATAAATGATATTGATACTTTGGTTTCATAAGAAAAACTTTTCTTTCGATTATTTTTAGAATTAATGTTCGTCTATTGATTTGGATAAAAATGGATTCACATAATAATCTCCTTTCTTTTCAGGATTGGGCACCATAAACACATTCTCCTTATTCGGATAAATGATATTGACGCTTTGGTTTCATAAGAAAGACTTCTCTTTCTACCATTTTTAGAATTCATATTCGTATTTCAATTAGGATAACCATGGATTCATATAATAACCCCTTTTCTTTTCATGATCTGGTACAGTAAACTTATTCTCCTTACTGGGATAAATGAATTGATGTTTGGTTTTATAAGAAAAACTTCACTTCCCTCCATTTCTTAGAATCAAAGTTCATATATAAATTGGGGTAAACATGGATTCACCTAATATTCTCCTTTCTTTTTATGATTGGGCACCATAAACATATTCCCATTATTAGGATAAATGATATTGATGCTTTGGTTTCATAAGAAAAACTTTCTTTCTGCTATTTTTAGAATTAAAGTTAATCTTTCATTTGAGATAAACAGGGATTCACATAATAATATCCTCTATTTCATGAATTGATACTTTGGTTTCATAAGAAAAACTTCACTTCCTACTATTTTTTAGAATTAAAGTTCGTCTATCAATTAGGATAAACATGGATTCGTGTAATAATCTATTTTCTTTTCATGATTGGGCACCATAAATACATATTCCTTATTGGGATAAATGATATTGATGCTTTATTTTGCAAGAAAAACTTCTCTTTCTACCATTTTTAGAATTAAAGTTTATCTTTCAATTAGGATAAACACGGATTCACATGATAATCTCCTTTCTTTTAATAATTGGGCACCACAAATGCATTCCCTTCAATGGGATAAATAAATTGATCCTTTAGTTTCATAAGAAAAACTTTACTCCCAACCATTTTTTAGAATCAAAGTTCATCTATCCATTAGTATAAACATGGATTCACGTAATAATCTCTTTTATTTTCATGATTAGGAACCGTAAACTCATTCTCCTCATTAGGATAAAAGATATTGATGCTTGATTTCATAAGAAAAACTTCTCTTTCTACCATTTTTAGAATTATAGTTCATCTTTCAATGGAATAAACACAGATTTACATAATAATCTCCTTTCTTTTCATGATTGGGCTCCACAAACTCATTCTCCTTATTGGGATAAGTGATACTGATGCTTCAGTTTCATATGAAAAGCCTTTCTTCCAACCATTTTTTGCAATCAAACCTCGTCTGTCAATTAGGACAAACACAGATTCACATAATAATCTTTTTTCTTTCCATGATTAGGTACCATAAGCTCGATCTACTTATTGGGATAAATGACATTGATGCTTTGGTTTTGTAAGAGAAGCTTCTCTTTCAATCATTTTTAGAATTAAAGTTTGTCTGACAATTGGGATAAACATTAAATCACATAATAATCTCATTTTTTTTCATGATTGGGCACCATAAACACATTCTCCTTATTAGGATAAATGATATTGATGCTTTGGTGTCATATGAAAAACTTATCTTTCTACCGTATTTTTAATGAAAGTTTATCTTTCAATTGGGATAAACACAGATTCACATAATAATCTCCTTTCTTTTAATGATTGGGCACCACAAATTTGTTCTCCTCATTGGGATAAATGAATTGATGCTTTGGTTTCATAAGAAAAACTTCACTTCCCACCATTTTTTAGAATCAAAGTTCATCTATCAATTGGGATAAACATGGATTCACATAATAATCTCTTTTCTTTTCTTGATTGGGTACCATTAACACATTCTCGCAATTAGGATAAATGATATTGATGCTTTATTTCGTAAGAAAAACTTATCTTTCTACCATTTTTAAAATTAAAGTTCATCTGTCAATTGAGATAAACACGTAATAATCTCCTTTCTTTTCATGATTTGGCACCACAAACTCATTTTCCTTATTAGAATAAATGAATTGATACTTTGGTTTCATAAAAAAAACTTCATTTCCCACCACTTTTTAAAGTCAAAGTTAGTCTATCAATTGGGATAAATACAGATTTACATAATAATCTTCTTTGTTTTCAAGATTAGGAACCATTAACTCATTATCCTCATTGGGATAAATGACATTGATGCTTTGGTTTAATAAGAAAACCTTTTCTTCCAAACATTTTTTAGAATCAAAGTTCGTCTGTCTACTGGAACAAATATGGATTCACATAATAATCTCATTTCTTTTCATGATTGGGCACCATAAACACATTCTACTCATTGGGATAAATGATATTGATGCTTTGGTTTCATAGGAAAACTTCACTTCCCACTATTTTTTAGAATCAAAGCTCGTTTGTCAGTGGGGTAAATATGGATTCACGCAATAACCTCTTTTCTTTTCATGATTGGGCACCATAAACACGTTCTCCTTATTAGGATAAATGATATTGATGCTTTAGTTTCCTAAGAAAAACTTTTCTTTCTACTATTTTTAGAAATAATGTTCGTCCGTCGGTTTGGACAAATAGAGATGGACATAATAAAGTCCTTTCTTTTCAAGATTGGGCACCATAAACACATTTTTCTCATTGGGATAAAAGATATAGATAGTTTTCCTTCATAAGAAAAACTTCTCTTTCTGCCATTTTTAGAATTAAAATTCATCTTTCAATTGGGACAAATGTGGATGCACATAATAATCTCATTTTTAGAATTGAAGTTCATCTTTCAATTGGGATAAATGCGGATGCACATAACAATCTCCTAGCTTTTAATGATTGGGCACCACAAATTTATTCTTTCATTGGCATAAATGAACTGATGCTTTGGTTTCATAAGAAAAATATCACTTCCCACCACATTTTAGAAACAAAATTCATCTATCAATTTGAATAAACATGGATTCACGTAATAATCTCCTTTGTTTTTATGATTAGGAATAATAAACTCATTATCCTCATTGGGATAAATGACATTGATGCTTTGGTTTCATAAGAAAAGCTTTTCTTCCAACTGTTTTTTAGAATAAATGTTCGCTTGTCAACTAGGACAAACACGGATTCGCATAATAATCTCCTTTATTTTCATGATTGGGTACCATAAGCTCATTCTACTCAGTGGGATTAATGACATTAATGCTTTGGGTTCATAAGAAAAGCTTCTCTTTCTACCAATTTTAGAATTAAAGTTTATGTGCCAATAGGGATAAACACAGATTCACATAATAATATCCTTTTCTTTTCATGATTGGGCATTGTGATAAATGATATTGATGCTTTGGTTTCATAAGAAAAACTTTTCTTTTTCTCATTTTAGAATTAAAGTTGTCCATCGATTTGGACAAACATGAATTCACAAAAATAGTCTCCTTTTTTTCCATGATTGGGTACAATAAATTCATTCTCCTCATTGGGATAAATGAATTGATGCTTTGGTTTCATAAGGAAAGCTTCACTTCCCACCATTTTTTAGAATGAAAGTTCACCTATCAATAAGTTAAACACGGATTCATATAATAATCTCTTTTTTTTTCATGGTTAAGAACCATAAACTCATTCTCCTCATTTGGATAAATGGCATTGATGCTTTGGTTTCATAAGAAAAGTTTCTCTTCCAATCATTTTCTAGAAACAAAGTTCATCTATCAGCTAGGACAGCATGGATCACATAAAAATCTTTTTTCTTTTCTTGATTGAGTACCATAAGCTCATCCTACTCATTGGGATAAATGACATTGATGCTTTGGTTTCATAAGAAAAGCTTTTTTTCTACCAATTTTAGAATTAAAGTTCATTCGTCAACAAGGATAAATAGGATTCACATAATAATCTCCTTTCTTTTCATGATTGGGCATTAGGATAAATGAATTAATGCTTGGTTTCATAAGAAACCCTCACTTCCTACCATATTTTAGAATAAAATTTTGCTATCAATTGCGATAAACATGGATTCACATAATAATCTCTTTTCAATTCATGATGAGGGACCATAAACTAATTATCCTCGTCGGGATGAACGACATTGATGATTTAGTTTCATATGAAGAGCTTTCCTTCCAACTATTTTTTAAAATCAAAGTTCGTCTATCAATTAGAATAAATATGGATTCACATGATAATCTCCTTTCTTTTCATGATTGGGCACCATAAACATATTCTCTTCATTGGGATAAATGATATTGATGCTTTATCTCATAAGAAAAACTTCTTTTTCTATAATTTTTTGAATTAAAGTTCATCTTTCAATTGGGATAAAAATAGATTCACATAATAATCTCTTTTCTTTTCATGATTGGGCACCACAAAATCATTCTCCTCATTGGCATAATTGAATTGATGCTTTGGTTTCATAAGAAAAACTTCACATCCCACCATTTTTTAGAATCAAAGTTCGTCTATCAATTGAGATAAACATAAATTCAGGTAATAATCTTCTTTCTTTTCATGGTTAGGAACCATATATTCATTCTCCTTATTGGGATAAATGACATTGATGCTTTAATTTCATAAGAAAATCTTTTCCTCCAACCATTTGTAGAAACAAAGTTCATTTGTTAACTAGGACAAATACAGATTCACATAATAATCTTTCCGTGATTGGGTTTCATAAGCTCATTCTACTTATCGTGATAAATGAATTGATGCTTTGGTTTTATAAGAAAAACTTCACTTCCCACCATTTTTTAGAATTAAAGTTTATCTGTCAATTAGGATAAACATGGATTAGCATAATAATCTCCTTTCTTTTCATGATTTGGCACCATGAATACATTCTTCTCATTGGGATAAATGTATTAATGCTTTATTTTGTAAGAAAAACTTCTTTTTCTACCATTTTTAGAATTGAAGTTCATCTTTCAATTGGGGTAAACACGGATTCACATAATAATCTCCTTTCTTTTAATGATTGGGCACCATAAATTCATTCTCTTTATTGGGATAAATGAATTGATACTTTGGTTTCATAGGAAAAACTTCCCTTCTCACCAACTTTTAGAGTCAAAGTTCATCTGTCAAATAGGATAAACATGGATTCACATAATAATCTCCTTTCTTTTCATGATTTGACACCATAAACATATTCTCCTTATTGGGATAAATGATATTGACGCTTTATCTCATAAGAAATACTTCTCTTTCTACCATTTTTTGAATTAAGGTTCATCTTTCAATTGGGATAAACACGGATTCACATAATAATATCCTTTCTTTTCATGATTAGGCACCACAAACTCATACCCCTCATTAGGATAAATGAACTTTTGCTTTGGTTCCATAAGAAAAACTAGACTTCCCACCATTTTTTAGAATCAAAGTTCGTCTATCAGTTAAGATAAACACGGATTCATGTAATAATTTCCTTTTCTTTCATGGTTACAAACCATAAACTCATCCTCCTTATTGAGATAAATGACCTTGATGCTTGGGTTTCATAAGAAAAGCTTTTCCTCCAACCATTTTTTAGAAACAAAGTTTATCTATCAACTAGGACAAACACGGATTACATAATAATCTTTTTTTTTTCATGATTGGGTTCCGTAAGCACAATCTACTTACTGGGATAAATGAATTGATTCTTTGGTTTCCTAAGAAAAACTTCACTTTCTACTATTTTTTAGAATTAAAGTTCATTTGTCAATTGGGATAAACATGGATTCGCATAATAATCTTTTTTCTTTTCATGATTGAGCACCATAAATGCATTCTCCTCATGGGATAAATGATATTGATGCTTTATTTTGTAAGAAAAACTTATCTTTCTACCATTTTTAGATTTAAAGTTTATCTTTCAATTGAGATAAAGATGGATTCACATAATAATCTCATTTCTTTTCATGATTTGGCACCACAAACTCATTGTCCTCATTGGAATAAATGAAATGATACTTTGGTTTCATAAAAAAAATCACTTCTTGCCATTTTTTAGAGTCAAAGTTAGTCTATCAATTGGGATAAACACAGATTCATGTAATAGTCTCCTTTGTTTTCATGATTAGGAACCATAAACTTATTCTTCTCATTGGGATAAATGACATTGATGCTTTGGTTTCATAAGAAAAGCTTTTCTTCCAACCATTTCTAGAAACAAAATTCATTTGTCAACTAAGACAGACACAGATTTATATAATAATCTTCTTTCTTTTCTTGATTAGGTACCATAAGCTCATTCTACTTATTGGGATAAATGACACTAATGCTTTGGTTTTATAAGAAAAACTTCTTTTTCTACCATTTTTAGAATTAAAGTTTATCTATCAACTATGATAAACACAGATTCACGTAATAATATCTTTTCTTTTCATGATTAGGCGGCGTAAATGTATTCTCCTTATTGGGATAGATGAATTGATGCCTTGGTTTCATAAGAAAACTTCACTTCCCACCAATTTTTGGATCAAAGTTCATCTATTAATTAGGATAAACACAAATTTATGTAATAATCTCCTCTTTTTTCATGGTTGGGCACCATAAACACATTCTTCTTTTTGGGATAAATGACATTGTTGCTTTGGTTTCATAAGAAAAGCTTTTCTTCCAACCATTTTTTAAAATCACACTTCATCTATCAATTAGGATAAACATGGATTCACATACTAATCTTTTTTCTTTTTATGATTGGGTACCATAAGTTTGTTCTACTCATTGGGATAAATGACTTTGATGCTTTTGTTTCATAAGAAAAGCTTCTTTTTCTACCGTTTTTGGAATTAAGGTTCATGTGTCAATTAGGATAAACATGGATTCACATAAGAATCTCCTTTTTTTCCATGATTCGGCACCATAAACTTATTCTCCTCTCTGGGATAAATGAATTGATGCTTTGGTTTCAAAAGAAAAACTTCATTTCCCACCATTTTTTAGAATCAAAGTTCGTCTGTCAATTGGGATAAACATAGATTCACGTAATAGTCTTCTTTCTTTTCATGATTAGGCACCATAAACACATTGTTCTTATTGGGATAAATGGTATTAAAGCTTTGGTTTCATAAGAAAAAGTTCTCTTCCTACCATTTTTAGAATTAATGTTCATCCGTCGATTTGGATAAACATGGATTCACATAAAAATCTCTTTTCGTTTCCTGATTGGGCATCATAAAAACATTCTTCTCATTGGGATAAATGATATTGATGCTTTGGTTTCATAAGAAAAACCTCTTTTTCAACCATTTTTAGTATTAAAGTTCATTTTTCAATTGGGATAAACGTGGATTCACATAATGATCTCCTCACTTTTCATGATTGGGCACCATAAACACATTCTCCTCATTGGGATAAATGATATTAATTCTTTGGCTTCATAAGAAAAACTTCACTTTTTACCATTTTTAAAATTAAAGTTCATCTTCTATTTGAGATAAATAGGGATCCACATAGTAATTTCCTTTCTTTTCATGATTGGGCAGCATAAACTTAATCTCCTAATTGGAATAAATGAATTGATAGTTTGGTTTCATAAGAAAAACTTCACTTATCACTATTTTTTAGAATAAAGTTTGTTTGTCAATTAGGATAAACATATATTCATGTAATAACCTCATTTTTTTCATTGATTGAGCACCATAAACACATTCCCCTCATTGGCTTAAATAATATTGATGTTTTAGTTTCATAAGAAAAGTTTTTCTTCAAACCATTTTTTAGAATCAAAGTTTATCTGTCAACTAGGGCAAACATGAATTCACATAATATTTTTTCTTTTCTTGATTGGGTACCATAAGCTCATTCTACTCATTAGGATAAATGACATTGATGCTTTGGTTTTATAAGAAAAGTTTCTCTTTCTACCATTTTAGAATTAAAGTTCATCTGTCAGCAAAGATAAAAACAAATTCACACAATAATCTCCTTTCCTTTCATGATTGGGCATTGGGATAAATGAATTGATGCTTTAGTTTCATAAGAAAGCCTTTACTTCCCATTATTTTTTAGAATAAAAGTTTGCTTTCAATAGGGATAAATATGGATTCACGTAATAATCTCCTTTCTTTTCATGATGAGAAACCATAAACTCATTCTCCTTGTCGGGATGATGACATTGACGCTTTGGTTTCATATGAAAAGCTTTTCTTCCAACTATTTTTTAAAAACAATATTCGTCTGTCAACGCGAACAAACATTGATTCATGTGATAATCTTTTTTTTTTCATGTTTGGGAACCATAAGCTTGTTCAACTCATTAGGATTAATGACATTGATGCTTTGGTTTCGTAAGAAAACTTCTCTTTCTACCATTCTTAGAACCAAAGTACGTCTGTCAACAAGAACAAACATAGATTCACATAATAATCTCCTTTCTTTTCATCATTGGGCACCAAAAAACATTCTCCTTATTAGGATAAATGACATTGATGCTTTGGTTTCATAGGAAAACTTCACTTTTCACCAATTTTTAGAATCAAAGTTCGCTAGTCAATTGTGATAAACATGGATTCACTTAATAATCTCCTTTCTTTTCATGATTGGGCACCATAAACATATTCTCCTCTTTGAGATAAATGATATTGATGCTTTATCTCATAAGAAAAACTTTTCTTTTTACCATTTTTGAATTAAAGTTCATCTTTGAAATGGAATAAACATGGATTCACATAATAATCTCCTTTTTTTTCATGTTTGGGCACCACAAACTTATTCTTCTCATTGTTATAAATGAATTGATACTTTGGTTTCATAAGAAAAACTTCACTTCCTACCATTTTTTAGAATCAAAGTTCATCTATCAATTGAGATAAACACAGATTCATGTAATAATCTTCTTTCTTGTCCTGGCTAGGAACCACAAACTCATTCTCCCCAATAGGATAAATGACATTGATGCTTTGGTTTCATAAGAAAAGCTTTTCCTCTAACCATTTCTTAGAAACAAAGTTCATCTATAAACTAAGACAAACACGGATTCACAAAAAAATCTTTTTTCTTTTCATGATTGCGTTCCGTAAGCTCATTTTACTTATTGGGATAAATGAATTGATGCTTTGATTTCATAAGAAAAACTTCACTTCCCACCATTTTTTAGAATTAAAGTTCATATTTCAATTAGGATAAAAATGGATTCGCGTAATAATCTCCTTTCTTTTCATGATCGGGCACCATAAATACATTCTCCTAATTGGGATAAATGATATTGATGCTTTGGTTTCATGAAAAAAAACTTCTCTTTCTACCTTTTTTTTAGAATCAAAGTTCGTCTTCCAACTAGGACAAACATAGATTCATATAATAATCTCCTCTCTTTTCATGATTGGGCACCATAAACACATTCTCCTTATTGGGATAAATGATATTGATACTTTGCTTTCACAGGAAAAACTTCTCTTTCTACCATTTTTAGAATTAAATTCATCCGTCGATTTGTACAAACATGGATTCATATAATAATATCCTTTCTTTTCATAATTAGGAACCATAAACTTATTCTCCTAATTTGGATAAATGATATTGATACTTTGGTTACATGGGAAAAACATCACTTCCCATCATTTTTCAGAATCGAAGTTTGTCTGCTAACTATGATAAACATGGATTCCAGTAATAATCTTTTTTCTTTTCATGATTGGGTGCCATAAACACATTTTCCTCTTTGGGATAAATGATATTAATGCTTTGGTTTCATAAAAAAACTTCTCTTTCTACCATTTTTAGAATTAATGTTTGTTCATTGACTTGGACAAACATGGATTCACATAATAATCTCCATTCTTTTCATGATTATGCACCTAAACACATTCTCCTCATTGGGATAAATGATATTGATGCTTTATTTCATAAGAAATACTTCTCTTTTGACCATTTTTAGAATTAAAAATTCATCTTTCAATTGAGATAAACACAGACATAATAATCACCTTTCTTTTAATGATTAGACACCATAAATTCATTCTCCTCGTTGGGATAACTGAATTGATGCTTTGGTTTCATAAGAAAAACTTCACTTCCCACCATTTTTTAGAATCAAAGTTAGTTTATCAATTGAGATAAACATGGATTACATAATAATCTCCATTGTTTTCATGATTAGGAACCATAAACTCATTATTGTCATTGGGATAAGTGACATTGATGCTTTGGTTTCACAAGAAAAGCTTTTCTACAACCATTTTTTAGAATCAAAGTTCGTCTGTCAACTATGACAAACACTGATTCACATAATAATTTAATTTCTTTTCATGACTGGGCACCATAAACATGTTCTCCTCATTGGCATAAATGGATTGGAGCTTTGGTTTCGTAAGAAAAACTTCACTTCCCACCATTTTTTAGAATTAAAGTTTGTCTGTCAATTGAGATAAACATGGATTCATATATAATCACCTTTCTTTTAATAATTGGGCACCACAAATTCGTTCTCCTTATTGGGATAAATGAATTGATGCTTTGGTTTTATAAGAAAGACTTCACTTCCCACTATATTTTAGAATCAAAGTTCATCTATCAACTGTGATAAACATGAATTCATGTAATAATCTTCTTTGTTTTAAAGATTAGGAACCGTAAACTCATTCTCCTTATTGGGATAAATGATATTGATGCTTTATTTCATAAGAAAAACTTCTCTTTGTACCATATTTTGAGTTAAATTTCATCTTCCAATTGGGATAAATATGGATTTACTTAATAATCTCGTTCTTTTTCATGATATGGCAGCACAAACACATTCCTCTCATTGGGATAAATCACATTGATGCTTTGGTTTCATATGTAAGCTTTTCTTCCAACCAATTTTTAGAATCAAACTTCATCTTTCAATTAAGAAAAATACGGATTCACATAATAATCTCATTTCTTTTTGGGATTATGTACCATAAGCTCATTTTACTTATTGGGATAAATGGCATTGATGCTTTGGTTTCAAAAGAAAAGGTTGTCTTTCTACCATTTTTAGAATTAAAGTTCATTTGTCAATTAGGATAAACACTGATTCACATAATAATTTTTTTTCTTTTCATGATTTGGGCACCATAAACTCTTTCTCCTCGTTGAGATAATTGAATTAATGCTTTGGTTTCAGAAGAAAAACTTCACTTCCCACCAATTTTTAAAATCAAGTTTCATCTGTCAATTAGGATAGACATGGATTCACATAATAATCTTTTTTTTGTTCATGGTTGGGCACCATAAGCACATTCTTCTTATTAAGATAACTGATATTGATGCTTTATTTCATAAGAAAAACTTCTCTTTCGACCATTTTTACAATTAAAGTTCTTCTTTCAATTGAGATAAACATGGATTCACATAATAATCTCCTTTTTCATGATTGGGCACCCCAAGTCCATTCTCCTCATTGGGATGAATGAATTGATGCTTTCATTTTATAAGAAAAACTTCACTTCCCACCATTTTTTAGAATCAAAGCTAGTCTATTAATTGGGATAAACACGGATTCATGTAATAATCTCCTTTATTTTTATGATTAGAAACCATAAACTCATTATCATTATTGGGATAAATGAAATTGATACTTTGGTTTCATAAGAAAAGCTTTTCTTCCAACCAATTTTTAGAATCAAAGTTCGTCTGTCAACAAAGACAAACATGGATTCACATAATAATCTCATTTCTTCTCATGATTGGGCACTATTAACATATTCCCCTCATTAGGATAAATCATATTGATGCTTTGGTTTTATAGGAGAAACTTTACTTCCCTCCCTTTGTTAGAATCAATGTTTGTCTATTAATTAAGATAAACATGGATTCACATAATAATCTCCTTTCCTGTTATGATTAGGCACCATAAACACATTCTCCTCATTTAGATAAATGAATTGATGATGCTTTGGTTTAATAAGAAAAACTTTACTTCCCACCATTTTTTAGAATCAAAGTTCATCTATCAACTGGGATAACACGGATTCACATAATAATCTCCTTTGTTTTAATGATTAGAAATCGTAAACTCATTCTCCTCATTGGGATATATGTATTGACTCTTTCGTTTCATAAGAAAAACTTCTGTTTCTACCATTTTAGAATTAATGTTCGTCCATCGATTTGGACAAACACGAATTTACATAATAATGTCCTTTCTTTTCATGATTGGGCAGCATAAACAGATTCTTCTCATTGGGATAAATGATATTAATGCTTTGGTTTCATAAGAAAAACTTCCCTTTCTACTATTTTTAGAATTAAAGTTTTTTATTCAGTTGGGATAAACACAGATTCACATAATAATCTCCTTTCTTTTAATGATTGAGCACCATAAATTCATTCTCTCTATTTGGATAAATGAATTGATGCTTTGGTTTCATAAGAAAAACTTCACTTTTCACTGTTTTTTAGAATCAATGTTTGTCTATCAATAGGGATAAACCCAGATTCACGTAATAATCTCATTTCTTTTAATGATTAGGAACCGTAAAGTTATTCTCCTCATTGGGATAAATGATATTGATGCTTTATTTTATAAGAAAAACTTCTCTATCTATCATTTTTAAAATTAAAGTTTATCTTTCAGTTGGGATAAGTATGGATTCACATAATAGTCTCCTGGCGCCACAAAGTCATTCTCCTTGTTGAAATAAATGACATTAATGCTTTAGTTTCATATGAAAAGCTTTTCTTCCAACAATGTTTTAGAATCAAAGTTTGTCTTTTAATTAGGACAGACATAGATTCACATAATAATCTCTTTTCTTTTCATGACTGGGTACTATAAGCTCGTTTTACTCGTTGGGATAAATGACATTGATGCCTTGGTTTCATAAGAAAACCTTTTTTCTACCATTTTTAGAATTAAAGTTTGTCTTTTAATTGCTATAAACATGGATTCACATAATAATCTCCTTTCTTTTCACAATATGGCACCAAAAACTCATTCTCCTCTTTGGGATAAATGACATTGATACTTTGGTTTCATATCAAAAGCTTTTCTTCCAACCATTTTTTAGAATCAAATTTCGTCTATCGATTAGGACAAACACGGATTCACATAATAATCTCTTTTTTTTCATTATTGGTTACCAGAAGCTCTATGTACTCATTGGGTTAAATGACGTTAATGCTGTGGTTTCATAAGAAAAACTTCTCTTTCTGCCATTCTTAGAATTAATGTTCATCTGTCGAATTAGACAAACAGAGATTTACATAATAATCTCCTTTTTTTTCATGATTGGGCACCATAAACATATTCTCGTTTTGGGATAAATGATATTGATGCTTTAGTTTCATAGGAAAAGCTTTTCTTTCAACCATTTTTTAGAATCAAAGTTCATCTGTTGATTGGGGCAAACACGAATTCACATAATAATCTGCTTTCTTTTCTTGATTGGGTACCATAAGCTCATTCTACTCATTAGGATAAATGACATTGTTTCTTTGGTTTTATAAGAAAAGCTTCTCTTTCTATTATTTTTAGAATTAAAGTTCATCTATCAGCAGGGATAAACATGGATTCACATAATAATCTCCTTTTCTTTCATGATTGGGCACTGAGATAAATGAATTGATGCTTTGGTTTCATAAAAAAGCCCTTACTTTCCACTATTTTTTAGAATAAAGTTTGCTTTCAATAGGGATAAACATGGATTCATGTAATACTCTCCTTTCTTTTCATGATGAGGAACCATAAACTCATTCTTCTCGTCAAGATGAACAACATGATGCTTTGGTTTTATATGAAAAGCTTTTCTTCCAACTATTTTTTAGAAAAAAAGTTCTTCTGTCAACTAGATAAACATGGATTCACAAAATAATCATTTTTCTTTTCATGATTTGGAACCATAAGCTTATTCAACTCATTGGGATAAATAACTTTGATGCTTTGGTTTCATAAGAAAACTTTCTCTTTCTACCATTGGTAGAACCAAAGTACATCTGTCAACAAGAACAAACACAGATTCACATAATAATCTCCTTTCTTTTCATCATTGGGCACCATAAAAACATTTTCCTTATTAGGATAAATGATATTGATGCTTTGGTTTCATAGGAAAAACTTCACTTCCCACCAATTTTTAGAATCAAAGTTCGTTTGTCAATTATGATAAACATGGATTCACATAATAATCTCCTTTCTTTTCATGATTGGGCATCGTAAACATATTCTCTTCTTTGGGATAAATGATATTGAAGCTTTATCTCATAAGAAAAACTTCTTTTTCTACCATTGTTGAATTAAAGTTCATCTTTGAAATAGGATAAACACGGATCCATATAATAATCTCTTTTCTTTTCAGAGTGGGCACCACAAACTCATTCTCCTTATTGGGATAAATAAATTGATGCTTTGGTTTCATAAGAAAAACTTCACTTCCCACCATTTTTTTGAATCAAAGTTCATCTATCAATTGAGATAAACACGGATTCACGTAATAATCTCCTTTCTTTTCATGGTTAGAAACCATAAACTCATTCTCCTCATTGGGATAAATGACATTGATGCTTTGGTTTCATAAGGAAATTTTTTCCTCTAACCATTTTTTAGAAACAAAGTTCGTCTATCAAGTGGGACAAACACGGATTCACAAAATAATCTTCTTTCTTTTCAAGATTGGGTACCATAAGCTCGTTTTACTTATTGGGATAAATGAATTGATGCTTTGGTTTCATAAGAAAAACTTCACTTCCTACCATTTTTTAAAATTAAAGTTCATCTGTCAATTAGGGCAAACATGGATTCCTGTAATAATCTCATTTCTTTTCATGATTGGGCACCATAAATACATTCTCTTTATTGGGATAAATGATATTGATGCTTTGGTTTTATAAAAAAAAAACTTTTCTTTCTACCATTTTTTTGAATCAAAGTTCATCTCTCGACTAGGACAAACATAGATTCATATAATCATCTCCTTCCTTTTCATAATTGGGCACCATAAACACATTCTCCTCATTAGGATAAATGATATTGATGCTTTGCTTTCACAGGAAAAACTTCTCTTTCTACCATTTTTAGAATTAAATTCATCTGTCGATTTGGACAAACACGGATTGACATAATAATATCCTTTTTTTTTCATAATTAGGAACCATAAACTCATTCTCTCAATTAGGATAAATGATATTGATGCTTTGGTTACATAGGAAAAACTTCACTTCCCATCATTTTTTAGAATCGATGTTCGTCTGTTAACTGTGATAAACATGGATTCACGTAATAATCTCTTTTCTTTTCATGATTAGGTGCCATAAACGCATTCCCCTCTTTGGGATAAATGATATTGATGCTTTGGTTTCATGAAAAAACTTCTCTTTCTACTACTTTTAGAATTAATGATCGTCTGTTGACTTGGACAAACATGGATTCACATAATAATCTCCATTCTTTTCATGATTGGGCACCTAAACGCATTCACCTCATTTGGATAAATGATATTGATGCTTTATTTCATAAGAAATACTTCTCGTTCGACCATTTTTAGAATTAAAGTTCATCTTTCAATTGAGATAACCATGGATTCACATAATAATCACCTTTCTTTTAATGATTAGACACCACAAATTTGTTCTCCTCATTGGGATAAATGAATTGATGCTTTGGTTTCATAACAAAAACTTCACTTCCTGCCATTTTTTAGAATCAAAGTTTGTCTATCAATTGGGATAAACATGGATTCACATAATAATCTCCATTGTTTTCATGATTAGGAACCATAAATTATCATCATTGGGATAAATGGCATTGATGCTTTGGTTTCACAAGAAAAGCTTTTCTTCCAACCATTTTTTAGAATCACAGTTCGTCTGTCAACTAGGAACAACACGGATTCTCATAATAATCTCCTTTCTTTTCATGATTGGGCACCATAAACACATTCTTCTCGTTGGCATAAATGAATTGAGGCTTTGGTTTTTTAAGAAAAACTTCACTTCCCACCATTTTTTAGAATTAAAGTTCGTCTGTCAATTGGGGTAAACATGGATTCACATAATAATCTCCTTTCTTTTCTAGATTGGGTGCCATAAACATATTCTCTTAATTTGGATAAGTTATATTGATGTTTTGGTTTCATAAGAAAAAACTTCTCCTTTTATCATTTTTAGAATTAAAGTTCATCTTTCAATTGGGATAAACACGGATGCACATGATAATCTCTTTTCTTTTAATGATTGAACACCATAAACTCATTCTCTTCATTGGAATAAATGACATTGATGTTTTGGTTTCTTATGATAACCTTTTCTTTCAACCATTATTTAGAATCAAACTTCGTCTATCAATTAGGACAAACATGGATTCACATTATATTCTCCTTTTTTTTCATAATTAGGTACCATAATACGGATTCACATAATAACCTCCTTTATTTTCATGATATGGCACCAAAAACTCATTCTCCTCTTTGGGATAAATGACATTGATGCTTTGGTTTCATATCAAAAGCTTTTCTTCCAACCATTTTATAGAATCAAATTTTGTCTATCGACTAGGACAAACACGGATTCACATAATAATCTCCTCTTTTTTCATGATTGGTTACCATAAGCTCATTGTACTCATTGGGATAAATGACATTAATGCTGTGGTTTCATAAGAAAAACTTCTCTTTTTTCCATTCTTAGAATTAATATTCATCCATCGATTTGGACAAACAGAGAATCACATAGCAATCTCCTTTCTTTTCATGATTGGGCACCATAAACATATTCTCCTTGTTGGGATAAATGATATTGATCTTTGGTTTCATAAGAAAACCTTCCATTTCTACCATGTTTAGAATTAAAGTTCGTCTTTTAATTGGGATAAACACTGATTCACGTAATAATCTCTTTTCTTTTAAAGATTGTGCACCATAAATTCAATCTCTTTATTCGGATAAATGAACTGAAGCTTTGGATTCATAAGAAAAACTTCACTTTTGACCATTTTTTAGAATCAAAGTTCATCTATCAATTAGGATAAGCATGGATTCACGTAATAATCTCCATCATTTTCATGATTAGGAACCATAAACTCATTATCCTCATTAGGATAAATGACATTGATGCTTTGGTTTCATAAGAAAAGCTTTTCTTCCAACCATTTTTTAGAATTAAAGTTGGTCTATCAACTAGGACAAACACGGATTCACATAATAATTACCTTTCTTTTCATGATTTGACACCATAAACACATTCTCCTCGTTGGGATAAATGATATTGATGCTTTAGTTTCACAGGAAAAGCTTTTCTTTCTACCATTTTTAGAATTAAATTTATTCGTTGATTTGGACTAACACGGATTCACATAATAATATCCTTTCTTTTCATAATTGGGAACCATAAACTCATTCTTCTAATTGGCATAAATGATATTGATGCTTTGGTTTCATAGGAAACACTTCACCTCCCACCATTTTTTAGAATCAAAGTTCGTTCGTCAATTGTGATAAACATGGATTCACGTAATAATCTCCTTTCATTCCATGATTAGGTACCATAAGCTCCTTTTACTCATTGGGATAAATGACATTGATGCTTCAGTTTCATAAGAAAAACCCCTATTTCTGCCATTTTTAGAATTAATGTTCGTCCATTGATTTGGAGAAACACGGATTCACATAATAATCTCCTTTTTTTCATGATTGGGCACCATAAACACATTATCCTCATTAGGATAAATAATATTGATGCTTTGGTTTTGTAAGAAAAACTACTCTTTTTACCATTTTTAGAATTAAAGTTCATCTTTTAATTGGAATAAACACGGATTCACATAATAATCTCCTTTATTTTAAAGATTAGGAATCATAAACTCATTCTCCTCATTGGGATAAATGATATTCATGCTTTGGTTTCATAAGAAAAACATTTCTTCCAACCATTTTTTAGAATCAGACTTCATCTGTTAATTAGGATAAACACGGATTCACATAATAATCTTCTTTTTTTTCATGAATGGGCACCACAAACTCATTCTCCTAATTGGGATGAATGAATTGATGCTTTGGTTTTAGAAGAAAAACTTCACCTCCCACCATTTTTTAAAATCAAGGTTCATCTATCAATTGGGATAAACATGGATTCATATAATAATCTCCTTTCTGTTCATGATTGGGTACCATAAACATATTCTTCTCATTGAGATAAATGATATTAACACTTTATTTCATAAGAAAAACTTCTTTTTCAACCATTTTTAGAATTAAAGGTCATCTTTCAGTTAAGATAAACACAGATTCACATAATAATCTTTTTTTTTCTTGATTAGGCACCACATACTCATTCTCCTTATTGGGATAAATGATATTGATGCTTAGGTTTCATAAGAAAAACTTCTCTTTCTACCATTTTTAGAATTAAGTTCATTCGTTGATTTGGACAAACATGGATTCACATAATAATCTCCTTTCTTTCAATGATTGGGCACCATAAACACATTCTCCTCATTAGGATAAATGATATTGATGCTTGGGTTTTGTAAGAAAAACTTCTCTTGCAACCATTTTTAGAATTAAAGTTTGCCTTTCAATTAGGATAAATACAGATTCACGTAGTAATCACCTTTGTTTTAAAGATTACGGACCATAAACTCATGCTCATTATTGGGATAAATGATATTAATGCTTTATTTCATAAGAAAAACTTCCCTTTCTACCATTTTTAGAATTAAAGTTCATTATTTAATTGGGATAAACATGGATTTACTTAATAATCTCCTTTCTTTTCATGATATGGCACCACAAACTCATTCTCCTCGTTAGGATAAATGACATTGATGATTTGGTTTCATATGGAAGCTTTTCTTCCAACCAATTTTTGGGATCAAACCTCGTCTGTCAACTAGAACAAACATAGATTCACAAAATAATTTTCTTTTCTTTTCATGATTGGGCACCATAAGCTAGTTGTACTTATTGTTGACACTGATGCTTTGTTTCATAAGAAAAGCTTCTCTTTGTACCATTTTTAGAATTAAAGCTCACCTATCAATAGGGATAAACACTGATTCATATAATAACCTCTTTTTTTTCATGATTGGGCACTATAAACTATTCTCCTTATTGGGATAAATGAATTGTTGCTTTGGTTTCAGAAGAAAAACTTTATTTCCCATGATTTTTTAGAATCAAGGTTCATCTGTCAATTGGGATAAACATGGATTCACGTAATAATCTCCTTTCTGTTCATGATTAGGCACCATAAAAATATTCTCCTTATTATAAGAAAAACTTCTCTTTTGACCATTTTTAGAATTAAAGCTCATCTTTCAGTTGAGATAAACACAGATTCACATAATAATCTCTTTTTTTTCTTGATTAGGCACCACAAACTCATTCTCCTTATTAAGATAAATGAATTGATGCTTTGGTTTCAGAAGAGATATTTCACTTCCTACAATTTTTTAGAATTAAGGTTCATTTTTCAATTGTGATATACATGGATTCACATAATAATCTCTTTTCTGTTCATGATTGGGCACCATAAACACATTCTCCTCGTTGAGATAAATGATATTGATGCTTTACTTCATAAGAAAAACTTTTCTTTCGACCATTTTTAGAATTAAAGTTCATCTTTCAATTGAGATAAACATAGATTCACATAATAGTCTCTCTTTTTTTTCATGATTAGGCACCACAAACTCATTCTCCTCTTTGGGATATATGAATTAATGCTTTGGTTTCGTAAAAAAAAATTCACATCCCACCATTTTTAGAATCAATGTTAGTCTATCAATTGGGATAAACATGGGTTCATGTAATAATCTCCATTGTTTTCATGATTAGGAACTATAAACGCATTAACGACATTGATGCTTTGGTTTCATAAGAAAAGCTTTCCTTTTAATCACTTTTTAGAATCAAAGTTCATCTGTCAATTAGGATAAACACGAATTCACATAACAATCTCCTTTATTTTCATGATTAGGAACCATAAAGTCATTATCCTTATTGGGATAAATGACATTAATGCTTTGGTTTCATAAGAAAATCATTTCTTCCAACGATTTTTTAGAATCAAACTTCATCTATCAATTAGGATAAACCTGGATTCACATAATAATCTCCTTTCTTTTCTCGAATGGGCACCACAAACTCATTCTCCTCATTAGGATAAATGAATTCATATTTTGGTTTTATAAGAAAAACTTCACTTCCCACCATTTTTAAGAATCAAAGTTCATCTATTAATGAGGATAAACACAGACTCACATAATAATCTCTTTTGTTTTCATGATTAGGAACCATAAAGTCATTATCCTCATTGGGATAAACGAAATTAATGCTTTGGTTTCATAAAAAAAACATTTCTTCCAACCATTTTTTAGAATCAATGTTCGTCTATCAGCTAGTGCAAACACAGATTCACATAATAATTTCTTTTTTTTTTTCAGGATTGGGCACTATAAACACATTCTCCTTTTTGCGATAAATGATTTTTATGCTTTGGTTTCATAGGAAAAACTTCACTTCCCACAATTTTTTAAAATCAAAGTTCGTCTGTCAATTACAAAAAACACGGATTCACGTAATAATCTCCTTTCTTTTCATGATTGGGCACATAAACACATTCTCCTTATTGGGATAAATGATATTGATGCTTTGGTTTCATAAGAAAAACTTCTCTTTCTACCATTCTTAGAATTAATAATCGTCTTTTGATTTGGACAAAGAAGGATTCACATAATAAATTTTCTTTCTTTTCATGATTGGGCACAATAAACACATTATCCTTCTTGGGATAAATGATATTGATGCTTTGGTTTCATGAAAGAAACTTCTATTTCTACCATTTTTAGAATTAAAGTTCGTCCTTCAATTGGATAATACGGATTCGCATAATAATCTCCTTTCTTTTAATGATTGGGCACCACAAATTCATTCTCCTCATTCGGATAAATGAACTGAAGCTTTGGTCTCATAAGAAAAACTTCACTTTTGACTATTTCTTAGAATGAAAGTTCGTTTGTCAACTAGGACAAGCACGGATTCACATAATAATCTCCATTCTTTTCATGATTGGGCACCATAAACACATTATCCTCATTAGGATAAATGATATTGATGCTTTGCTTTCATAAGTAGAACTTTGTTTTCTACCATTTTGAGAATTAAAGTTCATCTTTCAATTGGGATAAACACAAATTCACATAATAATATCCTTTCTTTTAATGATTGGGCACCACCAATTCATTCTCCCTACTAGCATAACTAAGTTGATGCTTTGGTTTCATAAGAAAAAACTTTACTTCCCACTGTTTTTTGAAATCAAAGCTCATCTATCAACTGGGATAAACATAGATTCACATAATAATCTCATTTGTTTTAATGATAAGGAAACGTAAACTCATTCTCTTTATTGGGATAACTGATATTGATGGTTTATTTGATAAGAAAAACTTCTCTTTTGACTATTTTTAGAATTAAAGTTCATCTTTCAATTGAGATAAACACAAATTCACATAATAATCTCTTTTTTTTTCTTGATTAGTCACCATAAACTCATTCCCATTATTGGGATAAATAATATTTATGCTTCGATTTCAAAAGAAAAACTTCTCTTTCTACCATTTCTAGAATTAATGTTCCTCCATTGATATGGACAAACATGGATTCACATAATAATCCCCTTTCTTTTCATGATTGGGCACCATAAACAGATTTTACTTATTGGGATAAATGATGTTAATGCTTTGGTTTCGTAAGAAAAACTTCTCTTTCTACCATTTTTAGAGTTAAAGTTCATCTTTCAATTGGGATAAACATAAATTCATGCAATAATCTCCTTTGTTTTAAAGATTAGGAACCGTAAACTCATTCTCCTCATTGGGATAAATCATATTGATGCTTTATTTCATAAGAAAAACTTTTTTTCTACCAATTTTAGAATTAAAGCTCATTTTTCAATTAGGATAAACATAGATTTACTTAATAATCTCCTTTCTTTTCAAGATATGTCACCACAAACTCATTCTCCTCATTAAGATAAATGACATTGATGATTTGGTTTCATACAAAAGCTTTTCTTCCAACCAATTTTTAGAATCAAACTTCGTCTGTCAATTAGGACAAACATAGATTCATATAATAATCTCCTTTCTTTTCATGATTGGGCATTATAAACTCATTCTCCTCATTGGGATAAATGAATTAATGCTTTGGTTTTAGAAGAAAAACTTCACTTCCTACCATTTTTTAGAATAGGTTTCATCTGTCAATTGGGATAAACATGGATTCACATAATAATCTCTTTTCTTTTCATGATTGGGCACCATAAACATATTCTCCTCCTTGGGATAAATGATATTGATGCTTTGCTTCTATAAGAAAAACTTCTCCTTCTACCATTCTTAGAATTAATGTTCATCCATCGATTTAGACAAACACGGATTCACATAATAATCTCTTTTCTTTTCATGATTGGCCATGATAAACATATTCTCCTCATTGGGATAAATGATATTGATGCTTTGGTTTCATAAGAAAAGCTTTTATTTCTACCATTTTTAGAATTAAGGTTCGTCTTTCAATTGGGACAAACATAGATTCACATAATAATCTCCGTTCTTTTAATGATTGTGCACCATAAATTTATTCTCCTAGTTCGGATAAATGAACTGATGCTTTGGTTTCATAGAAAAAACTTCACTTCTAACCATTTTTTAGAATTAAAGTTTGTCTATCAATTAGGATAAACATGGATTCACATAATAATCTCCTTTGTTTACATGATTAGGAACCATAAACTCATTATCCTCATTGGGATAAATGACATTGATGCTTTGGTTTCATAAGAAAAGCTTTCTTTCCAACCTTTTTTTAGAATCAAACTTCATCTATCAATTAGGATAAACATGGATTCACATTATAATCTCCTTTCTGTTCATGATTGGGCACCATAAACGCATTCTCCTCATTAAGATAAATGATATTGATACTTTATTTCATAAGAAAAACTTCTCTTTTGACCTTTTTTAGAATTAAAGTTCATATTTCAGTTGAGATAAACACAGATTCACATAATAATCTCCTTTTTTTCTTGATTAGGCACCACAAACTCATTCTCCTCATCAGGATAAATGAACTGATGCTTTGGTTTCAGAAGAAAAATTTCACTTGCCAGCATTTTTTAGAATCAAGGTTCATTTGTCAATTGGGATAAACATGGCACGTAATAATCTCCTTTCTATTCTTGATTGGACACCATAAACACATTCTTCTCATTGAGAGAAATGATATTGATGCTTTATTTCTTAAGAAAAACTTCTCTTTTGACCATTTTTAGAATTAAAGTTTATCTTTCAATTTAGATAAACATAATTTCACATAATAATCTCTTTTTTTTTCATAATTGGCACCACAAACTCATTCTCCTCATTGGGATAAACGAATTGATGCTTTAGTTTTGTAAGAAAAACTTCACTTTCCACCATTTTTTAGAATCAAAGTTAGTCTATCAATTGGGATAAATGTGGATTCACATAATAATCTCTGTTGTTTACATGATTAAGAACCATAAACACATTATCATCATTAGGATAACAACATTGATGTTATGGCTTCATAAGAAAATCTTTTCTTCCAACCATTTTTTAGAATCAAAGTTCGTATGTCAATTAGGAAAAACATGGATTCACATAATAATCTCCTTTTCTTTTCATGATTAGGCACCATAAACACATTATCCTCATTGGGATAAACCATATTAATGCATTGGTTTCATAGGAAAAACTTCACTTCCCACCATTTTTTAGAATCAAAGTTCGTTTGTCAATTAGGATAAATACGGATTCATATAATAATCTCCTTTCTTTTCATGATTGGGTGCCATAAACACATCCACCTCATTCAGATAAATGAATTGATGCTTTGGTTTAATAAGAAAAACTTCACTTCCCATCATTTTTTAGAATCAAAGTTTGTCTATCAATTGGGATAACACGGATTCACGTAATAATCTCCTTTATTTTCATGATTAGGAACCATAAAGTCATTATCCTTATTGGGATGAATGACATTAATGCTTTGGTTTCATAAGAAAAACTTCTATTTCTACCAATTTTAGAATTAAAGTTCATCTTTCAATTGGGATAAACATGGATTCACATAATAATCTCCTTTCTTTTCATGATTGGGCACCATAAACTTATTCTCCTCATTGGGATAAATGAATTGATAATTTGGTTTCATAAGGAAAACTTCACTTCCCACCATTTTTAAAATCAAAGTTCATCTATCAATTGGGATAAACACAGATTCACATAATAATCTCTTTTGTTTTCATGATTAGGAACCATAAAGTCATTATCTTTATTGCGATAAATGACATTAATACTTTGGTTTCATAAGAAAAAATTATTTTTTTAACCAATTTTAGAATTAAAGTTCATCTTTTAATTAGGATAAACATGGATTTACATAATAATCTCCTTTCTTTTCATGATATGGCACCACAAACTTATTCACCTCATTAGGATAAATAACATTGATGCATTGGTTTCATACGAAAAGTTTTTCTTCCAACCATTTTTTAGAATCAAACTTCATCTGTCAATTAGGACACATAATAACCTCTTTTCTTTTCGTAATTGGGTACCATAAGCTCGTTGTACTCATTGGAAAAAATGACATTGATGCTTCGATTTCGTAAGAAAAATGTCTCTTTCTACCATTTTTAGAATTAAGGTTTATCTTTCAGTTAGGATAAGCACGAATTCACATAATAATCTCCTTTCCTTTCAAGATTAGGCACCATAAACTTATATTCCTCATCAGGATAAATGACTTTGATGCTTTGGTTTCATAAGAAAAGCTTTTCTTCTAACAAGTTTTAAGAATCAATGTTCGTCTGTTAACTAGGACAAACACGATTTACATAATACTCTCTTTTCTTTTCCTGATTAGGAACCATAAACTCATTATCCTCATCGGGATAAATGACATTTATGCTTTGGTTTCATTAAGAAAAGCTTTTTTTCCAACCATTTTTTAGAATCAAACGTCATCTGTCAATTAGGATAAACACAGATTCACATAATAATCTCCTTTCTTTCCATGATTGGGCACCACAAACTCAGTCTCCTTATTGGGACAAATGAATTGATACCTTGGTTTCATCAGAAAAACTTCACTTCTCACCTTTTTTTAGAACCAAAGCTCATCTATCAATTCGAATTAACACGAATTCATGTAATAATCTTATTTGCTTTCATGATTAGGTACCATAAAGTCATTATCCTTATTGGGATAAATGACATTAATGCTTTGGTTTCATAAGAAAAACTTCTATTTCTACTCTTTTTAGAATTAAAGTTCATCTTTCAATTGGGATAAACACGGATTCACATAATAATCTCCTTTCTTTTCATGATATGGCACCATAAACTCATTCACCCTATTGGGATAAATGACATTGATGCATTGGATTCATATGAAATGTTTTTCTTCCACCCATTTTTTAGAATCTGACTTCATCTGTCAATTAGGACAAACATGGATTCACATAATAATCTCCTTTCTTTTCATAATTGGATACCATAAGCTCGTTATACTCATTGGGATAAATGAGATTGATGCTTTAGTTTCATAAGAAAAGCTTTTCTTCCAACCATTTTTAAGAATCAATGTTCATCTATCAACTAGGACAAACACGGATTCACATAATAATCTTCTTTTTTTTTTCATGATTAGGCACTATAAACACATTCTCCTCATTGGGATAAATGATATTGATACTTTGGTTTCACAGGAGAAACTTAACTTCCCACCATTTTTTAGAACCAAAATTCATTTGTCAATTAGGAAAAACATGGATTCACATAATAATCTCCTTTCTTTTCATGATTGGGCACAATAAACATATTTTCCTTATTGGGATAAATGATATTGATGCGTTAGTTTCATAGGAAAAACTTCTCTTTCTACCATTCTTGGAATTAATGTTCATCCGTAGATTTGGACAAACAAAGCGTTTCACATAATAATCTCTTTTTCTTTTCACGATTGAGCTCCATTAACCCATTCTCCTCATTGGGATAAATGATATTGATGATTTGTATTCATAAGAAAAACTTTTATTTTTACCAGTTTTAGAATTAAAGTTTGTCTTCAATTTGGATAAACACGGATTCGCATAATAATCTCCTTTCTTTTAATGATTGGGTACAACATATTATTCTCCTCATTCTGATAAATGAACTGATGCTTTGATTTCATAAGAAAAACTTCATTTCCCACCATTTTTTAGAATCAAAGTTTGTCTATCAATTTTAATAAACATGGATTCACGTAATAATCTCTTTTGTTTTCATGATTAGGAACCATAAACTTATTATCCTCGTTGGGATAAATGAATTAATGCTTTCATTTCATAAGAAAAGCTTTTCGTCTAACCATTTTCTAGAATCAAAGTTCATCTTTCAACTAGGGCAAACATGGATTCACATAATAATCTCTTTTCTTTTCATGATTGGGCACCGTAAATACATTCTCCTTATTGGGATAAATGATATTGATGCTTTACTTTCACAAGAAAAACTTTTCTGTCTACCAATTTTAGAATTCAATTCATCCCTCGATTTGGACAAATATGGATTCACATAATAATATCCTTTCTTTTCATAGTTGGGAATCATAAACTCATTCTCCTAATTGGGATAAATGAGACAGATGCTTTAGTTTTATAGGAAAAACTTCACTTCCCACCATTTTTTAGAATCAAAGTTCATGTGTCAATTATGATAAACATGGATTCTCGTAATAACCTTTCATATATGGGCACAATAAACACATTCTCCTCATTGGAATAAATGATATTGATGCTTTGATTTTATAAGAAAAAACTTTTTTTCTACCATTTATAGAATTAATGTTCGTTCGTTGATTTGGAGAAACATGAATTTACATAATAATTTCTTTTTTTTCATGATTAGGCACCATAAACACATTCTCCTCGTTGGGATAAATGATATTGATTCTTTGGTTTCATAAGAAAAACTTCTCTTTCTATAATTTTTAGAATTAAAGTTCATCTTTCAATTGGGATAAACACAGATTCACCTAAGTCTCTTTTCTTGTAACGATTGGGCACCACAAATTCATTCTCCTTATTGGGATAAATGAATTGATGCTTTGGTTTCTTAAGAAAAACTTCACTTCCCACCATTTTTTAGAATCAAAGTTCATTTATCAACTAGGATAAACAGGGATTCATGTAATAATCTCTTTTGTTTTAATGATTAGAAACTGTAAACTCATTCTCCTCGTTGGGATAAATGATATTGATGCTTTATTTCATAAGAAAAACTTCTCCTTCTGCCATTTTTAAAATTAAAGTTTATCTTTAAATTAGGACAAACATGGATTCACATGGTAATCTCCTTTCTTTTTATTAATGGGTACCATAAGCACATTCTACTCATTGGGATAAATGACAATGATGGTTTGGTTTTATTAAAAAAGCTTCTCTTTCTATCATTTTTAGAATTAAAGTTCATCTGTCAAGTGGGATAAACACTAATTCACATAATAAGAAAAACTTCACTTCCTACCATTTTTTAGAATCAAAGTTTGTTGATCAATTGGGATAAACACCTATTCAGGTAATAATCTCCTCTGTTTTCATGATTATGAACCACAAACTCATTATCATCATTGGGTTAAATGACATTGATGCATTAGTTTCATAAGAAAAGCTTTTCTTCTAACATTTTTTAGAATCAACGTTCGTCTATCAACTAAGTCAAACACATATTCACATAATAATCTCCTTTCTATACATGATTGGGCATCATAAACACATTCTCCTCATTGGGATAAATGATATTGATGCTTTAGTTTCATAGGAAAAACTTCTTTTCCTACCATTTTTAGAACTAAATTCGTCCGTCGATTTGGACAAACACAGGTTCATATAATAATATCCTTTCTTCTGATAGTTGTGCATTATAAACTTATTCTCCTAATTAGGATAAATGATATTGATGCTTTGGTTTCATAGCAAAAACTTCACGTCCCACCATTTTTTAGAATCAAAGTTCGCCTTTCAATTGGGAAAAACATGGATTCATGTAATAATCTCTTTTCTTTAATGACTGGGCACCATAAACACATTCTCCTTATTGGGATAAATGATAATGATGCTTTGGTTTCATAAGAAAAACTTCTCTTTTAACTATTCTTAAAATTAATGTTCATCTGTCAATTTGGACAAGCAGAGATTCACATAATAATCTCCTTTCTTTTCATGATTGGGCACCGTAAACATATTTTCCTCATTGGAATAAATGATATTGATTCTTTGGTTTCATAAGAAAAACTTTTTCTTTCTACCATTTTTAGAATTAAATTCCTCCATCGAATTAGACAAACACAGATTCACATAATAATCTTCTTTCCTTTTATGATTGGGCACCATAAACACATTCTCCTCATTAGGATAAATGATATTGATGTTTTGGCTTCAAAAGAAAATTTTCTCTTTCTACCATTTTTAGAATTAAAGCTTGCCTTTCAATTAGGATAAACATAGATTCACATAATAATTTTATTTCTTTTAATTATTGGGCACCACAAATTTATTCTCCTTATTAGGATAAATGAATTGATGCTTTGGCTTCATAAGAAAAACTTCATTTCCTACCATTTTTTTAATCAAAGTTCATCTATCAACTGGGATAAATACGGATTCACATAATAATCTCCTTTGTTTTAATGATTAGGAACCATAAACTTATTCTTCTCATTGGGATAAATGATATTGATGCTTTATTTCATAAGAAAAACTTCTCTTTCTACCATTTTTAGAATTAAAGTTCATTTTTCAATTGGGATAAACACAGATTCATATAATAATCTCCTTTCTTTTCATGATATAGCACCACAAACTCATTCTTGTCATTGGGATAATGACATAGATGCTTTGGTTTTGAAAGAAAAACTTCACTTCCCACCACTTTTTAAAGTCAAAGTTCATCTATTAATTGGGATAAGTACGGATTCAGATAATGATCTCCTTTCTTTTCATGATTAGGAACCATAAACTCATTATCCTCATTGGGATAAATTATATTGATGTATTGGTTTCATAAGAAAAGCTTTTCTCCAACCATTTTTTAGAATCAATGCTCGTCTGTTAACGAGGACAAACACAGATTCACATAATAATCTCTTTTCCTTTCATGATTGGGCACTATAAACACATTTTTCTCGTTGGGATAAATGATATTAATGCTTTGTTCTCATAGGAAAAACTTCAGTTCCCACCATTTTTTAGAATCAAATTTCATCTGTCAATGTGAAAAAACATGGATTGATGCAATATTCTCCTTTCTTTTCATGATTGTACATTATAAACACATTTTCCTCATTGAGATAAATAATATTTATGCTTTGCTTTCATGAGAAAAACTTTTCTTTCTACTATTCTTAGAATTAAAGTTCATCCGTCAATTTAGACAAATTGGGATTCACATAATAATCTCATTTCCTTTCATGATTGGGTACCATAAACACATTCTCCTCATTGGGATAAATGATATTGATGCTTTGGTTTCATAAGAAAAACTTCTGTTTCTACCATTTTAGAATTAAAGTTCATCTTTCAATTGTGATAGACATGGATTCACGTAATAATCTATGCTCTTTTAATGATTGAGCACCATAAATTCATTCTCTTCATTCAGATAAATGAACTGTTGCTTTGGTCTCATAAGAATTTCACTTTTGACCATTTATTAGAATCAAAGTTCATCTATCAATTGCAATAAACATGGATTCACATAATAATCTCCTTTGTTTTCATAATTAGGAACCATAAACTCATTATCTTTATTGGGATAAATGACGTTGATACTTCGGTTTCATAAGAAAATCTTTTCTTCTAACCATTTTTTAGAGTCAAAGTTCATCTGTCACTAGGACAAACATGGATTCACATAATAATCTCCTTTCTTTTCATGATTGGGCACCATAAACACATTTTGCTCATTGGGATAAATGATATTGATGCTTTGGTTTAACAAGAAAAACTTCCCTTTCTACCATTTTTAGAAATAAAGTTCATCTTTTAATTGGGATAAACATAGATTCACATAATAACTCCTTTCTTTCAACGATTGGGCACCATAAATTTATTCCCCTCGTTGAGATAAATGACATTGATGCTTTGGTTTCATAAGAAAAACTTCATTTCCCACCATTTTTTAGAATCAAAGTTCATCTATCTACTATGAAAAACATGAATTTACATAATGATATCCTTTTTTTTCATGATTAGGAACTATAAACTCATTATCCTCAATGGGATAAATTGCATTGATGCATTGGTTTCATAAGAAAAGAGTTTCTTCCAACCATTTTTTAGAATCAATATTCATCTGTCAACTACGATAAACACGGATTCACATAATAATCTCCTTTCTTTTCATGATTGGGCACTATAAATGCATTCTACTCATTGGCATAAATGATATTGATGCTTTAGTTTCATAAGAAAAACTTCACTTTCCACCATTTTTCAGGATCAAAGTTCGTCTGTCAATTGGGAAAAACATGGATTCATGCAATAATCTCCTTTGTTTTCATGATTGGGCACCATAACCACATTCTCCTCATTGGGATAAATAATATTGATGCTTTGCTTTCATAAAAAAAACTTTTTTTTCTACCATTCTTAGAATTAATGTCTATTCTTCAATTTAGAGAAATAGGGATTCACAAAATTATCTCATTTCCTTTCATGATTGGGCATCGTAAACACATTTTCCTTATTGGGGTAAATGATATTGATGATTTTGGTTCCTTAGAAAAACTTCTGTTTATACCATTTCTAGAGTTAAAGTTCATCTTTCAATTGGGATAAACATGGATTCGCATAATAATCTCCATTCTTTTAGTGATTGGGCATCACAAATGCATTATTCTCATTTAGAAACATGAACTGATGCTTTGGTTTCATAAGAAAAACTTCCACTGTCGACCATTTTTTAGAATCAGAGTTCATCTATCAATTGTTATAAACACAGATTCACGTAATATTCTCTGTTTTCAAGATTATGAACCATAAACTCATTATCCTCTTTGGGATAAATGACATTGATGCTCTGGTTTCATAAGAAAAGTTTTTCTTCCAACCATTTTTTAGAATCAAAATTCGTTTGTCAACTAGGACAAACACAGATTCATATAATATCTTATTTCTTTTCATAATTGGGCACCGTAAACACATTTTCCTTTTTGGGATAAATGATATTGATGCTTGGTTTCATAGGAAAAACTTCACCTTCCACCATTTTTTAGAATCAAAGTTTGTCTGTCGGTTGGGAAAAACATGGATTCACATAATATTCACTTCTTTTTCTTGATTGGGCACCATAAACACATTCTCCTTATTAGGATAAACGATATTGATGCTTTGCTTTCACAGGAAAAACTTCTCTTTCTACCTTTCTTAGAATTAATGTTCTTCCATCAATTTAGACAAATAGGGATTCACATAATAATCTCTTTTCTTTTCATGGTTGGGCACTATAAACACATTCTCTTCATTGGGATAAATGGTATTGATACTTTGGTTTCATAAGAAAAACTTTTATTTCTACCATTTTTAGAATTAAAGTTTGTCTTTCAATTGGGATAGACATGGATTCGCATAATAATCTCCATTCTTTTAATGATTAGGCACCACAAATTCATTATCCTTATTTGGATTAATGAACTGATGCTTTGGTTTCATACAAAAAACTTCACTTCTGACCCTTTTGTAAATCAAAGTTTGTCTATCAATTGCAATAAATATGGATTCACGTAATAATCTCTTTTGTTTTCATGATTAGGAACCATAAACTCATTATTGTTATTGAGATAAATGACATTGATGCTTTGGTTTCATGAGAAAAGCTTTTCTTCCAATCATTTTTTAGAATCAAAGTTTGTCTGTCAACTAGGACAAACACAGATTCACATAATAATCTCCTTTCTTTTCATGGTTGGGCACCATAAACACATTCTCCTAATTGGGATAAATGATATTGATGCTTTGCTTTCATAGGAAAAACTTCTTTTTCTACCATTTTTAGAATTAAAGTTCATCTTTTAATTGGGATAAACATGGATTCGCATAATAATCTCTGTTCTTTTAATGATCAAGCAGCACAAATTCAGTCTCTTTATTTGGATAAATGAATTAATGCTTTGGTTTCATTTTCGACCATTTTTTAGAATAGAAGTTCATCATCAATTAGGATAAACACAGATTCACATAATAATCTCCTTTGTTTTCATGATTAGGAACCATAAACTCGTTATCCTCATTAGGATAAATGACATTGATGCTTTGCTTTCATAAGAAAAGCTTTTCTTTCGATCATTTCTTAGAATCAAAGTTCGTCTATCAACTAAAGCAAACACGGATTCACATAATAATTTCCTTTTTTTTCATGATTGGGCACCATAAACACTTTATTCTCATTCAGATAAATGATATTGATGCTTTAGTTTCATAGGAAAAACTTTTATCCCAATTAAAGTTCCTCTTTCAGTTAAGATAAACACGGATTCACATAATAATCTCTATTTTTTTAATGATTCGGCACCATAAATTCATTCTCCTCATTCAGATAAATGAACTGATGCTTTGGTTTCATAAGAAAAAAACTTCTGACCATTTTTTAATCTATCAATTGGTATAAACACGGATTCACGTAATAATAATCTCTATTCTTTTAAAGATTGTACACCATAAATTCATTCTCCTCATTCGGATAAATGAGCTGATGCTTCAATTTCATAAGAAAAACACTTCCGACCATTTTTTAGAATCAAAGTTCATCTATCAATTGGCATAAACATGGATTCACGTAATAATCTCCTTTGTCTTCATGATTAGAGCCATAAACTCATTATCCTCATTAGGATAAATGACATTGATGCTTTGGTTTCATGAGAAAAGCTTTTCTTCCAACCATTTCTTAGAATCAAAGTTCATCTATCAACTAGGACAAAAATGGATTCACATAATAATCTCATTTCTTTTCATGACTAGGCACCATAAACACATTCTTCCCATTCAGATAAATGATATTGATGCTTTAGTTTAATAGGAAAAACTTTTTTTTCTACCATTTTTAGAATCAAATTCATCCGTCGATTTGGACAAACATGGATTCACATAAAAATATCCTTTTTTTCATAATTGGGAACCAAAAACTCATTCTCCTAATTTGGATAAATGATATTGATGCTTTGGTTTCATAGGAAAAACTTCACTTGCCACTATTTTGTAGAATCAAAGTTCATCTTTCAATTGGGAAAAACATGGATTCACGTAACAATCTCCTTTCTTTTCATGATTAGGCACCATAAATACATTCTTCTCGTTGGGATAAATGATATTGATGCTTTGGTTTCATAAGGAAAGCTTCTCTTTCTACCATTCTTAGAATTAATGTTCGTCTGTCGGTTTAAACAAGCAAGGATTCACATAATAATCTCCTTTCTTTTCATGACTGGGCACCATAAACACATTCTCATCATTGGGATAAATGATATTGGTGCTTTGGTTTCACAAGAAAAACTTCTCTTTCTACCATTTTTAGAATTAAATTTGTCTCTCGATTTGGACAAATATAGATTCACATAATAATATCCTTTCTTTTCATAATTGGGAACCATAAACTCATTCTTCTATTTGCGATAAATGATATTGATACTTTGGTTTCATAGGAAAAACTTCACTTCCCACCTTTTTTGGAATCAAAGTTTGTCTATCAAATGTGATAAACATGGATTCATGTAATAATCTCTTTTTTTTCCATGATTGGGCACCATAAACACATTCTCTTCATTGGAATAAATGACATTGATGCTTTTGTTTCATAAGAAAAACTTCTTTTTTTTACCATTTTTAGAATTAATGTTCATCCGTTGACTTGGGCAAACATAGATTCATGTAATAATCTTCTTTCTTTTCATGATTGGCCACCATAAACACATTCTCCTCATTGGGATAAATGATATTAATGCTTTGGTTTCATAAGAAAAACTTCTCTTTCTACCTTTTTAGAATTAAAGTTCGTATTTCAATTGGGATAAACATAAATTCACGTAATAATCTCCTTTCTTTTAATAATTGGGCACCACATATTCATTCTCCTCATTGGGATAAATGAATAGATGCTTTGCTTTCATAAGAAAAATTTCACTTCCCATCAGTTTTTAGAATCAAAGTTCATCTATCAACAGGATAAATATAGATTTACGTAATAATCTCTTTTATTTTAATGATTAGGAACTATAAACTCATTCTCCTCATTGTGGTAAATGATATTTATGCTTTGTTTTCATAAGAAAAACTTCTTTTTCTACCATTTTTAGAATTAAAGTTTGTCCATCGATTTGGGCAAATAGGGAATTCGCATAATAATCTCTTTTCTTTTCATGATTGGGCACCATAAATGCATTCTCCTAATTGGGATAAATGACATTGATGCTTTGGTTTCATAAGAAAAACTTCTATTTCTACCATTTTTGGAATTAAAGTTCATTTTTCAATTGGGATGACATGGATTCACGTAATAATCTTCGTTGTTTTAATAATTGGGCACCACAAATTCATTCTCCTCATTCGAATAAATGAACTGTTGCTTTGGCCTCATAAGAAAAACTTCACTGTCAACCATTTATTAGAATCAAAGTTCGTCTCTCAATTGCAATAAACCTAGATTCATGTAATAATCTCCTTTGTTTTCATAATTAGGAACCATAAGCTCATTATTCTCATTTGGATTGGTTTTATAAGAAAAGCTTTTCTTTTAGCCATTTTTTAGAATCAATGTTCATTTGTCAACTAGGACAAACACGTATTCACATAATAATCTCATTTCTTTTCATGATTGGGCGCTATAAACACATTCTCCTTATTGGGATAAATGATATTGATACTTTGGTTTCATAGGAAAAACTTCATTCCCAATTTTTTAGAATCAAAGTTCATCTGTCAGTTGGGAAAAACATGGATTCACGTAATAATCTTTTTTTTCATGATTGGCACCATAAACACATTCTCCTCCTTGGGATAAATAATATTGATGCTTTGCTTTCATAAGAAAAACTTCTCTTTCTACCATTTTTAGAATTAATGTTCATTCATCGATTTAAACAAACACAGATTTACATAATAATCTCTTTTCTTTTTATGATTGGGCATCATAAACACATACTCTTCATTAGGATAAATGATATTGATGCTTTGGTTTCATAAGAAAAACTTCTATTTCTACCATTTTTAGAATTAAGGTTTGTCTTTCAATTGGGTAAACACACATTCACATAATAATCTCCATTCTTTTAATGATTACGTACATTCTCCTAGTTCGGATAAGTGAACTGATGCTTTGGTTTCAAAAGAAAAACTTCACTTTCGACCAATTTTTAGAATTAAAGTTCGTCTATCAATTGGGATAAACACAGATTCATGTAATAATCTATTTTTTTTCATGATTAGGAACCATAAACACATTATCCTTATTGGGATAAATGACATTGATGCTTTGGTTTCATAAGAAAAGCTTTTCTTCCAACCATTTTTTAGAATCAAAGTTCATCTATCAACTAGGGCAAACACAGATTCACATAATAATCTCCTTTCTTTTCATGATTGGGTACCATAAACACATTATTGTTATTGGGATAAATGATATTGATGCTCTGGTTTCATAAGAAAAACTTTTCTTTCCACCATTTTTAGAATTAAATTCGTCCATCGATTTGGACAAACACGGATTCACATAATAATATCCTCTATTTTCATAATTGGGAACCATAAACTCATTCTCCTACTTGGGATAGTGCTATTGATGCTTTGGTTTCATAGGAAAAACTTTACTTCCCACCATTTTTTAGAATCAAAGTTCATCTATTAATTGGGATAAATATAGTTTTACGTAATAATCTCCTTTGTTTTCATGATTAGGAACCATAAACTCATTATCCTTATTGGGATAAATGACAATGATGCTTTGGTTTCATAAGAAAAGCTTTTCTTCCAACCATTTCTTAGAATCAAAGTTCGTCTGTTAACTAGGACAAACACGGATTCACATAATAATCTCATTTCTTTTCATGATTAGGCACCATAAACACATTCTTCTCATTCAGATAAATGATATTGATGCTTTAGTTTCATAGGAAAAACTTCTTTTTCTACCATTTTTAGAATCAAATTCATCCGTCGATTTGGACAAACATGGATTCACATAATAATATCTTTTTTTTTCATAATTAGGAACCAAAAACTCATTCTCCTAATTTGGATAAATGATATTGATGCTTTGGTTTTATAAGAAAAACTTCACTTGCCACTATTTTGTAGAATCAAAGTTCATCTTTCAATTAGGAAAAACATGGATTCACGTAATAATCTCATTTCTTTTCATGATTGGGCACCATAAACACTTTCTTCTCATTGGGATAAATGATATTGATGCTTTGGTTTCATAAGGAAAGCTTCTCTTTCTACCATTCTTAGAATTAATGTTCGTCTGTTGGTTTAAACAAGCAAGGATTCACATAATAATCTCCTTTCTTTTCATGACTGGGCACCATAAATACATTCTCATCATTGGTATAAATGATATTGGTGTTTGGTTTCACAAGAAAAACTTCTCTTTCTACCATTTTTAGAATTAAATTCGTCTCTTGTTTTGGACAAACACGGATTCACATAATAATATCCTCTCTTTTCATAATTGGGAACCATAAACCCATTCTTCTATTTGCGATAAATGATATTGATGCTTTGGTTTCATAGGAGAAACTTCACTTCCCACCTTTTTTGGAATCAAAGTTTGTCTGTCAAATGTGATAAACGTAGATTCATGTAGTAATCTTTTTTTTTCCATGATAGGGCATCATAAACACATTCTTCTCATTGGGATAAATGATATTGATGCTTTTGTTTCATAAGAAAAACTTTTTTTTTTACTATTTTTAGAATTAATGTTCATCTGTTGACTTGGGCAAACATAGATTCATGTAATAATCTTCTTTCTTTTCATGATTGAGCACCATAAACACATTCTCCTCATTGGGATAAATGATATTAATGCTTTGGTTTCATAAGAAAAACTTCTCTTTTTATCTTTTTAGAATTAAAGTTTGTATTTCAATTGGGATAAACATAAATGCACGAAATAATCTCCTTTCTTTTAATAATTGGGCACCACATATTCATTCTCCTCATTGGGATAAATGAATTGATGCTTTGCTTTCATAAGAAAAATTTCACTTCCCACCAGTTTTTAGAATCAAAGTTCATCTATAAACTGGATAAACATAGATTCACGTAATAATCTCATTTGTTTTAATGATTAGGAACTATAAACTTATTCTCCTCATTGGGATAAACGATATTTATGCTTTGTTTTCATAAGAAAAACTTATTTTTCTACCATTTTCAGAATTAAAGTTTGTCCGTCGATTTGGGCAAATGGGGAATTCACATAATAATCTCCTTTCTTTTCATGATTAGGCACCATAAACACATTCTCCTAATTGGGATAAATGACATTAATGCTTTGGTTTCATAAGAAAAACTTCTATTTCTACCATTTTTGGAATTAAAGTTCATCTTTCAATTGGGATAGACATGGATTCACGTAATAATCTTCGTTCTTTTAATGATTGGGCACCACAAATTTATTCTCCTCATTCGGATAAATGAACTATTGCTTTGGCCTCATAAGAAAAACTTCACTTTTAACCATTTATTAGAATCAAAGTTCGTCTCTCAATTGCAATAAACCTGGATTCACATAATAATCTCCTTTTTTTTCATAATCAGGAACCATAAGATCATTATTCTCATTGGGATTGGTTTTATAAGAAAAGCTTTTCTTCTAGCCATTTTTTAGAATCAATGTTCGTTTGTCAACTAGGACAAACACGTATTCACATAATAATCTCATTTCTTTTCATGATTGGGCGCTATAAACACATTCTCCTCATTAGGATAAATGATATTGATACTTTGGTTTCATAGGAAAAACTTCACTTCCTAATTTTTTAGAATCAAAGTTCATCTGTCAGTTGGAAAAAATATGGATTCACATAATAATCTTATTTCTTTTTGTGATTGGGCACCATAACACATTCTATGCCTTGCTTTCATAAGAAAAACTTCCCTTTCTACCATTCTTAGAATTAATGTTCATTCATTGATTTAAACAAACACGGATTCATATAATCATCTCTTTTCTTTTCATGATTGGGCATCATAAACACATTCTCCTCATTGGGATAAATGATATTGATGCCTTGGTTTCATAAGAAAAACTTTTATTTCTACCATTTCTAGAATTAAGGTTTGTCTTTCAAATTGAGTAAACACAGATTCACATAATAATCTTTGTTCTTTTAATGATTGCGTACATTCTCCTAGTTTCAATAAGTGAATTGATGCTTTGGTTTCATAAGAAAAACTTCACCTCCAACCATTTTTAGAATTAAAGTTCGTCTATCAATTAGGATGAACACGGATTCACGTAATAATCTCTTTTGTTTTCATGATTAGGAACCAGAAACACATTATCCTTATTGGAATAAATGACATTGATGCTTTGGTTTCATAAGAAAAGCTTTTCTTCCAACCATCTTTTAGAATCAAGGTTCGTCTGTCAACTAGGGCAAACTCAGATTCACGTAATAATCTCTTTTCTTTTCATGATTGGGCACTATAAACACATTGTTGTCATTGGGATAAATGATATTGATGCTCTGGTTTCACAAGAAAAACTTCTTTTTCCACCATTTTTAGAATTAAATTCGTGTCTCTAGATTTGGACAAACATGGATTCACATAATAATATCCTCTCTTTTTATAATTGGGAACCATAAACTCGTTTCCTACTTGGGATAAGTGCTATTGATGCTTTGGTTTCATAGGAAAAACTTTACTTCCCACCATTTTTTAGAATCAAAGTTCATTTATTAATTTTAATAAACGTGGATTCACGTAATAATCTCATTTCTTTTCATGATTGGGCACCATAAACACATTCTTCTTTTTGGGATAAATGATATTGATGCTTTAAGAAACAATGGGTTAAGACGCTAAAGAACTTAGCTTCTTCTGATATAACATGGAAGGTGCCATGGTTTTCACCAAAATGCTTTGTGTATCGATGTGGTAATTTGTTATATATGCCTTTACTCGAAGTATGGGGCACCATGGGTTATGCACCATTATTGGTTTGAAGGCAACATGGTTCGTAGCAATTCATCCCTATGACTTCAAATTTGGCTGGTGTTAGCTTAGAATATTAGGGTAAGGATTATAAAAAGTCGCTTCAGATGGCCATTTTACAATGGAGAGAAAGGTATGAGTCAAGATTAAGTGCATACATGGATAAGACTACTCTAAGTTATGATGCTTGGAGGAGAGTTTGAGGTTGTGACATAATTATTCCTAGCTCAGATAGAACCATTCCTTGAGTACCTTTTCAGCCAAAACCTATCATGCCATCCAGATCAACTTGATTAAAGAGGAAGCTGCCATATAGTGGAAAAGAATAAGTGATGAGAATCACCAGCTCTAAAAAGAAGTTGCTTACTTATGAATAAAGATGGAAGCAAAAGCAAAAGAAGTTGAAAAAATGGAACAAAAGTACAACTTAATGAATAATGACTGGGTCAAACAAAACAAAAGCACGAAACTTGCCGGGATATCCAAGAGTTCCAATAGTACTATTAAGGGGATGAAAGAAGAAACGTGCAAGTTTCATAAAGAGTTAAGAGCATGGAAGGCTAAAGCTTTGGAAGGAGAGGCCAGGTAAACTATTTTTGAAAAAGAAAGAAGAGAGCATACTGGTACACATCTCCAGTTAAAAAAGTCTATGGAAAAGACTAAGCAACTCTGAGCTACCTTGGATCGAGAGTATGAAAGGGCATCTCAATTGCTTGGTGAAAGACAAGGTCTCACTATGACTATTGCAGAGATAGGATTAGAATTACAACGCTGGGAAGATGATTTTCATGCCTTGGTGTAAGCCTATTATGATCTAGATGCATATTGGGATAATAGATTATGGTGGGTTTAAGATGATGGCAGACGATGGGCAGCTAATTCTTTTGGCCAACAAATGTACATAGATCATCTTACGGAGCAAATCCACTTAGCCATTATCAAGCAAGGAAAATGGTAGAGAGGATTAGAGGCTTACACATGCAAATTAATCCTATAGGACGATATAGACACATTTTACTTTAATTTTTGGATAAAGCTCAGAAACAATATGATCAAATTAGGAATTTCCTTAGATGTAATCCCTACATGATCAATGATATGAACATGTAATTTGTCACAAAGTTAATGAAAGTTTCTAAGTTCAAAATCTTTAGTTAAAGTAAGCGTCCCTACAAGTGCATTTATATACTCATACCTATATACATATGCCCATACATATACATACATATATACATGATTCTTAGTTTTATTAGTTCATAAGTGAAAATTACTTAACTTAAAAAATATGGAATTATTAAGGTCAACATTGCAAACTCAGGAAGACCAACTCAACCACTACCCACTCATCAATACCACATTAGACTTAAAACAATAAGAATGGCTAAAGATCACTTGGTAAGATTAGAAGATTAGAAGAAAGTCATCGACAAGCTCATAAGGCCATGCTTAAAAGGCAAGAAGAGCTACAAGCTTAGATCAAGAGGATGATGGAGTTGTTATTGGCAAGGGAGCCAGTTCATCAACAGCTAGAGATAAATATTGATACTCTTATCGAGGAATCCGGGGGGTAACAGTTGAGGAACAAACAGCTAACGCCCAAAATGCACAACCAACCAATATCCAAAATCTGCAACAAAATGTTCCAACTACTAACCCACTAGTCATCATCATTAATCCTGATTCCCTTTCACAAGGGTAGGTCTAAGAACTACAGTCGCCCAAGAAAAATCAGTAGGCCCTAGCATTGATGAAGAGGAAAGCGTAAATAGAAGGGTAAAGAGCAAGCTGAAGTAGAGTTAGAAAAAGTGAAACTACAACTTCTTCAGAGGAGGGTAAAGGCTATTGAAAAGGCTGAATTATATAGTAGTATGGATGTTGAGGACCTTAGTCTAGTACCAGACTTAGTCCTCCCACCGAAATTTAAAATGCTTGAGTTTGAAAAGTACAAAGGCACTACTTCCCCTCAAGCACACATTAAAATGTTAATTAGGAAAATGGCTGGTTATGCCCAGAACAACAAGCTTTTAATTCACTATTTTTAAGAAAGTTTGTCTAGATCTACACTGAGATGGTATAATGATCTGAACCGCACTCAAATTCAATGTTGGACTACTTTAGCGAATACATTTCTTCAACAATATAAACATATGGCTGAATGGGTGCCTGATAGACTAACTCTTCAAAATATGGAGAAGAAGTTTACTGAATCTTTTAATGAATATGCACAAAGATGGAAAGATATGGCTTCTCAAGTTCACCTTTCCTTGACTAAGAAAAAAACCATGATGCTATTTGTGAGCACTTTGCATTCCCTCTATTATGACAAATTAGTGGGGAATGCAACTAAAAATTTTGCTAATCTTGTTATTTCGAGAGAGATAATTGAAACAGCTATTAAGGCTAGTAAAATCATGATTGAGGAGTTTTTTACTAGAAAGAAGCCAAGGATAGGAAAGAATAAAGAAGAAGCTGTGTCTGTTAACTACACCAATCAACCGTACCGTCAAGGACCTCATCCGTATTACCAAAACTAAAGATAGCAAACCCAGAATACCTACTCTCTTAACATACCTAGAGCTCCTCCTTTAACATCACCTCAAACCACCACTTTGAACCTTTCTCCATAAAACCAACCAAGGTCTAATGTTAATCCACTAGCCCAAAGAGCCAACCAACCTAGATCTCACTATGAACCATTTGCTTACTCTTATAAGGAAATGTTTGATAAGCTTTTTAAGGCATGGTTAGTGGCTCCAATCTTTTCCAAACCATATGAAGGAAATTACACCAGTTGGTATGGCCAAAATCTACACTGTGAGTATCATGCAGTAGTAAGTCACTCGATCAAAAACTATACGGCCTTCAAGCAAAAGGTTTAAAGTCTTTTTGAGAAGGATGCCTTTCAAATTGATAATGGCTCAACACCTAATATGGCAGCAAATCCCTTACCAGATCATACCGAACCCAGGATTAATGCTCTGATTACTAAAAAGAAGATCAAAGGAAGTCAAAAGTCTAAGAAGTTAGGACTTTTATGGAAAAAGTATGGGTAATTCTGACTGAAAGAGGGATCTTTACTCAAGATCATGGAATAGCAAAGGTTAATCTGGTCCTATACTAACTTCTGCAAATTTCATAAAACATTAGGGCACACTTTGCAAAATTGCATAGAATTTTTAGGCATAAATCAAAGAATGATGGACAATTTTGAAATTAGGTTCTTTGAAGAAATTTGAATAGATGAAGAAAAATCAATCAACATGGCTAGTGAAGGATCATTGTAGTTACCCTGCGGTGTTAGTCGCCGTCTTATCATTTATCGCAACCAACCAAAGATCACACCACCTAAGATTAAAGTTTCTCCTAACCTCATTATTAGAGCACCAACTCCGTTCTTGTATCAGAATAACAAACAAGTACCATGGAAGTATGATGGTGGAATAACAACTTCAGAGGTTATTACAAACCAACTGGCTGCTATCAACATAACTAGGGTAAGCCATGTGACAAGGAATGGTCACATTTATGGCCTAGAAACTAGTGAGACCAATGCAAAAACCAAGTCAAAAGGACAGGTATCTAGAAAAGCAATACTTACCAAAGATAACCCAGTAGAACTATAGAAATTGGTCAAGGAAAAAAAGGCTGTTGAATTTCGTAAGTTTATTAAACACAGTGACTATAGTATAGTAGAACAGTTAAAGTAGCAATTGGCAAAGATTTCTATGTTAACCCTACTGCTTAGCTCAGAAGCGCATTAGAATGTTTTGTTGAAAGTGCTTAACTAGGCTCATGTTCCTCAAGACATTTCCATAAATAAGCTAGATCGCATAGTAAATAACATTATTGCTGACATCATTTCATTTAGTGATGATGAGATCCCACCAGGGGGCAGCACTCCAACAAAAGCTCTCCATATCACAACTCACTATAAAGGGATCATTTAGCCCAAAGTCCTTATTGATAATGGATCAGCTTTGAATGTAACACCGTTGATCATATTGTTTCGCTTACCAATTAATGTCAGTCATATTAAGCATAGCCATACAATTGTTAAGGCATTCAATGAGACCAAGAGAGAAATCAAGGGAACTATTTTGATCATTTTAGATGTTAGCCCTTTCCCATTTAAGATCAAATTTAGTGTAATGGACTTTGTCCCAACATACAACTGTCTATTGGGATGATCATGGATTTATTCTACCAGGGTTGTCCCATAATTTTTGCACTAAAAAGTTAAATTCATATTTGATGAGAAGTTGATTAGCCTATCCAGGAAAGAATACATTATGGCCATGACTTCAACTGAAGCCTTTTACGTTGAAGCTGATACTGAAACTGAAGAGTGCTCTTTTAGGTCCTTTGAAATTATCAATGCCACTTTTGTTGCGGAAGGGTTTATAATCCTAAAACCTAAACTTTCAAACAGCACCTGCATGGGTCTTAAGCTTACAGTCGAGAAAAGAGCTTGAGCTAAAAGTGGACTTAGGAAACATTTGCAAGAGATTAGCCAATCTATCAATGTCATTAGCAAGAAAGATAAGCAAAGACTGGGTTTCAAGCTAGAGTGGAGTCAGAAAAAGAAATTTAAAAATAGATCTCGAGGAAATAAGCTAGTCCAAACCTTCAGTCAATAGTCAAGCCAGAAATTAACCATCTACCCCTTACTAATTGAAGTTTTTCATTATAAAGGGGTTGTTAATCTAGGAGCTAAAGAAAAAGAAGCCAATGGAGTTATTATGGTGGTTAATAAAGCTTTCAAAAAGTGTCAGGTGGCCACCATTGGAGAAGACAGCGAAGAGCCAAATGAGAATCATAGGATCCATCCTTATCCTCTTGGATAAGTCTTGAAAATTAGACTTGTATTGACTGTAGTGCTTAGTTTGGTTTCAAAGTAATCTTAGGAACTCGTTTAGTCATCTAAGAATCTTTCTGTGAAAACTTGAAATGTTAAATTATCATTTACAGAAATGGAATGCATTCGACCTTTTTGTCTATGTGCAATTTCTTTTAAACCAATATTTCTTTCCATTGTTACATACATTTTTACAAATCATGTTACACATTTGTTTGTCCATTCTTTTCTTTGTTACCCTTACAGATTTCCCACTTAAGGAAAAGTAGATAGTCCCAAGCATGATTCAAAGGTTGAATTTGAATAGACAATTTGCTTAAATGAGGTCAATTTCGAAAAAGATGTTGATGATCATACTTGCCACCTGATCTGCTAAAATAATCGAGCAAGAGGGCGAACAAATAATGCCCTATGAAGAATCCACATAGGTGATAAATTTAGGGGATGATAAGGATGATAAAAAAAAGTCAGGATAGGGACTGCCCTAATGCCCATCACTAGGGAGAAATTAATAAGTTTGCTCCGAGAATTTTGAGATGTTTTTGCATGGTCCTACCAAGACATGCCAGGGTTAAATACAGAAATCATAGTCCATAAATTACCTTTAAAACCATAATTCAAACCAATTCAGTAGAAGTTGAGAAGAATGAAACCAAAAATGCTTCTAAAGATAAAAAAAGAGGTAAAGAAACAATTCGAGGCAAGATTTCTCAAGGTGGCAAAATACCCAGAATGGGTTCCAAATATTGTCCTAGTTCCCAAAAAGGATGGTAAAGTTAGAAAGTATGTAGACTATATTGACCTAAATCGATCGAGTCTGAAGGATAGTTTTATTTTTCCTTATATAGATACTCTGGTTGATAATACTATAAAGAATTATCTATTTTCTTTCATGAATGGATTATTGGGGTATAACCAGATAAAAATAGCACCAAAAGACATGGAAAAGACAACCTTTGTCATAATGCGGGGAACTTTTTGCTATAAGGTGATGTCATTTGGACTGAAAAATGTAGGGGCAACTTATCAAAGGGCAATGGTCACTCTATTCCACGATATGATGCACAAAAAGATAGAAGTATATGTGCATGATATGATTGCCAAGTCACCTTAGGAGCGACACATTGTAGATTTATGAAAGCTGTTCAAAAGACTAACAAAGTACTAATTAAAGCTAAATCTGGCAAAAGGCACTTTTGGTGCAAGGTCAGGAAAGTTATTAGGGTTCATTATGAGCGAAAAAAAGATTGAAGTTGATCCATATAAGATTAAAGCCATCTAGGAATTACCATCCCCACGTACGCAAAAAGAGGTGCAAAGTTTCTTAGGGAGGTTAAATTACATTGTCAGATTCATATCCCAACTCACTGATAAATGCGACCTAATATTTTAGCTCTTGCGAAAACAAAACCCTGGTGAATGGAATGAAGAATGCCAGGAAGCATTCAAAAAAGTTAAGCATTACCTTTGTAATTCGCCAGTATTAGTGCCACCTATATCGGGATGACCTTTGATCTTGTACTTGTCAGTGTTTGAAAGGTCTATGGGTTATGTGCTAGGATAGTAAGATGAAGCAGGAAAGAAAGAGTGGGCTATTTATTACCTCAGTAAGAAATTTCTTAACTACGAGGTAAATTATTCTCATATAGAAAAGATATGTTGTGCCCTAGTTTGGGTTGCAAAAAGGCTCTAACAATACATGTTGTATCATACCACCTAGCTGATCACCAAAATGAACCCAATCAAATATCTGTTCGAAGCACCGACTTTGTCAAGAAGGATAGCTAGATGGCAAGTTTTGCTATCATAATATGATATGGTTTATGTAAGCCAGAAGGTAATTAAAGGGAGTATTATCGCTAAATTCCTAACAAGCCGGGCACTTGATGATTATCAACCATTAAATTTTGACTTTCATGATAAGGATTTAGGAATATTTTAATGGAAGAAGAATGAGAGTCATCAAAGGAATTAACATGGAAAATGTATTTCAATGGAGTATCAAATGCTTTAGGCCATGGAATTAGGGTAATCATAATATCTCCAGAAGGAAACTATTACCCTTTTACTACTTGATTGGACTTCGATTGTACAAACAATGTAGCAGAATATGAAGCATGTGTTATGGGACTTCGGGCAACTATAGAGAGAAAAGCTCAATTATACGGGGACTCAGCCTTAGTGATTTATCAATTGCGTGGAGAATGAAAAACTTAGGATTCGAGGATGCAACAATATAGAAAGCTAATTCTAGAATTGCTTAAAGAGTTTCATAAGGTAGAATTTATTCATCTGACTTGAGACGACAATCAAATGGTGGATACTTTAGCGACATTTGCTTCAATGTTTAAGGTGAATAAAGGGCAAGAGGTAACACTAATTCAGATGAGCCTATAAAAGTCTCCTGCATATTGTTGCAATGTCAAAATGGAAGCTGATAGTCTCTTATGGTATCACAACATCAAAAGATATCTCAAAGATCGAGCATACCCGAATAATGCCTTTGAGACCGATAAAAGAACTTTAAGGAGGCTGGCGATTAATTTTGTTTTAGATGGAGAGATTTTTTATAAGAGGAGTTATAATCAAATGTTACTAATGTGTATTGATACTCCTGAAGCACAGAAGATATTGGAAGAAGTGCATGAGAGGATTTACGTTATGCATGAAAATAGACATAAAATGGCTAAGCAAATCATGAGATTGGGTTATTTCTGGATGACCATGGAAGGTGATTGTATTAAATATGCCCAAAAGTGTAATAAATGCCAAGTTTATGCTAACAAGATCCATATACCACCTTCAATATTGCATGTCATAACCGCACCATGGCCGTTTTTCGTATGGGGCATAGATGTTATTGGACCAATTAACCTTGTAGCCTCGAACCATCATCGCTTTATCTTGGTGGCTATCGATTACTTCACCAAATGGGTTGAAGCAGCCTCCATACGAATGTGACAAGGTTGATGGTGATAAAATTTTTGAGAACTAACATCATTTGTCGATTTGGGATCCCTGAAAGAATTATAATGGATAATGCCTCCAATTTGAATAATAAATTAATGATAGAGGTGTGTACCCAGCTTAAAATTTTTCATCACAATTCGATGACATACCGTCCAAAGATGAATGAAGCTGTAAAGGCAGCTAATAAAAATATTAAAAACATTGTAGGGAAGATGGCAGAGACCTATAAAGATTGGCATGAGAAGCTCCCATTTGCCCTTTTGGCTTATCGAACTTTAACTCGAACTTTAACTAGGGCATCGCCTTATTCGCTAGTCTATGGTATAGAGGCTGTGTTACCAATTAAAGTGGAGATCTATTCATTCCAAATTTTGATGGAAACTAGGTTAGAAGAAGCTGAATAGGTTCGAGATCGCTATGAGCAACTGAATTTCACTAAAGAAAAATAGGCTAAAAGCTATTCAACATGGGTAGACATACCAAAAAAGAATGATGAGGGCACACGATAAGAAAATTCAGCCTAAAAAATTCCATGAGGGAGAATTGGTACTAAGAACAATCCTCCCAAGACAAAATGATCCTTAAGGCAAATGGGCACCTAATTGGGAAGGGCCTTATGTTGTCTAGAAGACATTTCCAGGAGGAGCATTGATATTGGCAAAGATTGATGGAGGGATTCTACCAAGCCCTATTAATTTAGATAATGTAAAAAGATATTATGCTTAAAAAAGAGAAAAATGGATAAAAACCTGAAAAGTCGTTCATTTAAAAAAAACAAAAAAAATGAAATGAAAAAAATAAAAAAATCCTGCAAAGGTATCTGATCAAAGATGGTATAAGAGGGAGACTTTAAATTGAAGGCTCGCAATGATAGCCTAAACATTTGAAAGGAACAGACAAAGCATAATTTGTCGAAAGACTAAGATGCATAGTATGATCAGAGGCATCTTCAAGAGATGGATCTTCAGGAAAGCAAACTTTCTATTTAGAAAAAATCTAAAAAAAAAATGAATGAACATGAGATCTCTCTTATCTGAGTAATATCTAAATCTCTTTTGTATTTTACCACTATTTTTAAAATAACCAATGTTGTATCCCTTTTCTTTGTTACAATACAAGTACATAATTTCATTCATGCCTTTGTTAATTAGTCTTTTGGACCATGCTAACATTTCTACTAGATGATAATTAATGTTTTAAGCAAATAGAAATTGAGGAAAAAATGATAAATTGATTTTTCTCTATTACTTTGAACGAGATCAAACCATTGCAAGGATCTCAGTCAATGATCCAAAGTTTTTCAGACATTCTAGGAAGAATTAGGGTGGATGAACTACATATTTCCCATCATGCTTTTTTTTAGCATGTATTAATTTGTTTTTGTTGTTGATGGAAATTTTAAAAACTGCATATTCCTCATCATGCTTTTCGTCTTTAGCTTGTATCAGTTTGTTCCAGCTGTTAATAGGAAATTTTAAAGACCATATATTCCCAATCATGCTCCTTTTCTTTAATTCCTAGATGATATTGGTGCATCACCTAGTTTGACTATTCTAGAATAAGTGTATTATGTCTACAATGACCTCTAAAGATGCCTTTAAATTTGAATTCAAGCATTGGCTCCCTTTGCTAAAAAGAAAAGAGATCTCAAACGTTTTTTGAACATGTTTTCGATCTTTAAGCAAAAGTATAGGTCCATTCCATCAAGTGAAGGAGAAATATAAGTCACATTTTCTTTAAAATAGGCTGGATCAGACTTTGATAAAGAAAATTAAATCATGAGAACTCATCATATGCATTCCTCATGCATTTACATTCATATTAGAGAATTTATAGATCTTAAGTTGAAAAGAGCATCTAGATACGTTAATGTTTTAGAAATGAAAGGTAAACCTCGCATTCCTTCAAGCAATTTGAATATGAAGCATTTTTACCATTTGACTGTATTGGTTTCACCCTAGTTAACTCTTTCAATGAAGGTTACATCTTGGTCAACCCTTTAAGCCTAGATTATAATTTGATCATCCTCATTTGATTGTATCGATTTCACCCTGATTAATGCTTTTAATTTAGGATTATATCCTGGTCATTCTTTATTTGACAGTATCGGTGCTGCCCTGGTCATCCCTTCATATCTAAGATTATATCCTAGTCACCTTTATTTGACTTGTCCGCTTCGTCCCAGTTAAACCTTACCTATGTTGATTTATCGGTTTCATCCCAATCAACTTTTATCTAAGTTGACTTGTTGGCTTCATCCCGGTTAAACCTTACCTATGTTGATTTGTTAATTTTATCCCAATCAACTCTTATCTAAGTTGATTTGTTGGCTTCATCCCAAAATAACCTTACCTTTTGTTGATTTATCGATTTTATCCTAATTAACTCTTCTCTAAGTTGAATTGTTCGCTTCATCCTGGTTAAATCCTACCTATGTTGATCTGTCAGTTTCATCCCAATCAACTCTTACCTAAGTTAACTTGTTGACTTTGTCCTGGTCAAACCTTACCTATGTTGATTTACCAGTTTTATCTCAATCAACTCATACCTAAGTTGACTTGTCGGCTTCATCCTAGTCAAACCTTACCTAAGTTAATTTATCAGTTTCACCCTAATAACTCTTACCTAAGTTAATTTGTCGGTTTTGTCCCTATCAAACCTTACCTATGTTGATTTGTCGATTTCATGCCAATCAACACTAACCTAAGTCGACCTATCAGCTTCATCCCAGTCAACTCTTTTCATTTGTTGGCTTATCAGTCTTGTACTAGTCAACCCTTTTCATTTGTTGACTTGTTGGTTTTGTCCCAGTCAACCTTTTATTTTCATTAACTCATAGATTTTGTCTTAGTCAACCATATCTTTATTGACCTATAGGTTTTCCCTTAGTTAACCTCTTACCTCTATTAACTTGAATGGTTTTATCCCAATTAGCTTCTTTTGTTCCCTCAATCAACCATATCCTTTTGAATGGTTTTGAATGGTTTTGTCTCACTAAGCTACCCGTGACTTAGGTTTCACCTTTGTCGCCATTTAATTTAAGAATTCTTCTAAAGGTAATTAGCTTTTATTTCCATCTAGAGTTTAGTTTTCAAAGCTTAATAACCCGAACAAAATCATGTCTATTTGGTCTTTGCCCAGTCTCTGATTCTTAGCAACGGTCAAAGAGGGGCAACCGTAGACACCTAATTTCATCTGGGTCTCGTTTCCAATAATCTTAAATATCCAGGATCAAGAACTTAATGGCCATCCTCATTGAGACTGATATTTTTCAAATGAACAAGATATTTTCAAGACCTTTTAGTTATAATTTAAATAATCGTAAATTCACATGATAAAAAAGTCATATTCTGGTCTGTAATTTTGAATATATAGGATGAATATTTAAGAGAAAAAATCATTTTTATCTTTTCTTATTAAAATTTTGAAAATTTGTTTTTGCAAAAGGTATCGCAGTCAAATTTCCCATTTTAAGGAATTTTTAAAGAATTTTTCATTAAACTTGAAAATTGGCCATCGTATAATTATACTAATACCTATATAGTATTTATACCAATACGCCCCCCGAAAAATCATAAATATTCAATGAAAAATCTGTATTGCATTTTCTACCATGAAGTGTCAAACTGTAAATTTTGTAAATTAATTTTGAATTTTGTAGTCTTACGAGTACCATACTTGTGAATTTTACTTTTGGTTCTTGTTGATCTATTTTTAAAATTTTACAAGTTCATTTTCTTCACTTTAGAAATTAATGTTAAATAATATGTGGTCTTGAATTTGTTTTAATTCAATGTCAATAAAATTTCATAATTTTTTTTATATTAAAATACGAGTTTTTCTTTACTCATAAAATTTTTAGTGGAATTCTCTCGAGTTTCAAATATTAAAATTCATAAGATATTATTATTTTATCCACATTAATTTTTTTTTCAAAAATTCATTCATTTTTATGAGTTTTAAATTTTTTTCTTGAAATCCTCCTGTTTTTGAAATACGGAATTTTCTACTCCATAAATGTTTTCAGGATGATTTTTCTTGGTTTATGATTTTTAAAATTCATAAAATATTAATTTAGTTTTCAAAAATTCATTCATTTTCATGAGTTTTGAATTTTTTTCTTGAAATCCCTCTATTTTCGAAATACGGAGTTTTTTACTCCGTAAATGTTTTCGGGGTGATTTTTCTTGGTTTATGATTTTTAAAATTCATCAAATATTATTATTTGATTCACTTTAATTCAGTTTTCAAAAATTCATTCATTTCCATGATTTTTTATTTTTTTCTTTAGATTCCCTTGTTTTTGAAAAATCGAGTTTTCTATTCCATAAATATTTTCGAGGAAATTTTCTTCGGTTTAAAATTTTTAAAATTCATATAATATTTTCATTTAACTCATATTAAAACAGTTTTAAAAATTTTAATTTATTTCATGGGTTTTGAATTTTTTTCATATATGTCAATTTTCCTACACTAAAGCATTTCTTGTAAAATTTTTCAAGTTTTTAACTTTCAGTCAGGATCTTTTGCACCATTTCATTTCTAAAATTTTTTCTATGATCAATTAACATTAATTCCAATTTTATTTTGATTTTGGAAATTATATTTTATTTAATTTTATTTACTTTTTTCAACTAGTTACATGCTAACTAGCTTGTTTACTCATCCAATTACCTTCTAACCAAGTTGGTTACATCCCAATTACCCATTACATGAGCTAATCAACTTCATCATGAGCTTGATAATAGAGTGACTTGTAAGAAAAGATAACAAGATCATGGGCTTATGACACAACATTATTATTTCCAACCTAACAAGCCATCTTCACATGAAAAAAAAACACACAAAAAAAAAGAAGAAATTAGGGGCCATTCAGCCACTCCAATTTGGGGCAGCAATATCCTCTATAAATAGAGGATTTTTTTCTTCATTGAGAGCTTTTTGGCTAGACAAAAAAAAAAAGAAAAAAAGGAGAGCTTGGAAGAAAAAACACTTAGTTTTTCAAGTTTTTCCTTAAGGTATCACACTTGTCTTTTCTCTTTTTCACTTTGATTCATTTTCATCCTCATTCATAAGCCAAAATCATGTTAAAGCTCATGGATTCTCATCCATGTTGAAGGCTAAACATAGTGGCTTTAATTTTTTTTTTATATTTTTAGTTATTTTTTAGTTAAATCTTGTATATATATATATATACTATTATTCTTGTTATTATGATTTTGATTTTGTTGTATTTATGTTCATGTTTCTTTCATGTTATTGTGATGTTGATATGTTGATTAGAATAATATTATATTTAGTTTATGATTTTACTTTATTTAAGTTTGATGATAATTATTTATGCTTATTTCCATGGGTTTTTTTGTCAAAGCATGTATGTATTTCATGTATTTCATCTTGGCCGAATTTGATTGGAATTGTTCATGTTTTATTTCATGATTTTTAGATTATTTTGTAATATTAGTAAACATAAGGACTAAATTGTAAAATTTATAAAAGTTTTTTTTTTTTTTTTACATTTTTGTCTTGGTTGAGAGCTTTGAATACCATGACATTTCTTATTTGTGTATTTGTAAACAATTTTTATGCATTTCTAGTACTTTAGGTCATTTTGTAAATATTAGAAAGTTTAGGGACTAAACCGTAAAATAAGGAAAATATATGTTGTGGCTAAAAATGCTTGGTTGAGCCTTCTTGCATATTATTACCATGACTTTTGTGTTGATTCTTTACTGGTTTGATGATTTTTAATGATTTTTTATGGTATTTTACCACATAGGGGTCAAAATGTAATTTTACAAAGTTTAAAGGTTACTTTGTAAATTGTAAAAAAAAATTGGGCAAGGTATTTGGCCGAATCTTTGTTGATATAGTGGCTGCATTTTCATGCATAATTTCATACGATTTTTATGATTTTTAGGTTATTTTATTATGTAGGGACTAAAATGAAAATTTAGAAAAGTGTAGGGACTAAATAGCAAATTTTCATATTTAGGGGGCAAAATATAGATTTCATCAGTTTAATGATTTCTATTATTTCCATGGGCTTCCATAGGGATATTGAAATTTTCAAAATTTTTCGTATTTGTTTGGTCCTCCGAAGGATACAAAATGTAATTATCAAAAATTTAGGGGCCTGATTACAAATTTTGCACTTCAAGTCAAACTTAAACTTTTAACTTTTCCATTTAGACTAAATTCATCTACTTTTTATCATTTTAGTGTCCATTAAAGTACCGAGATACTTTCACGTCAAAGGTATACCCTAAAGGCATTTTGGTAATTTTATTAAAATCAATTCCCAGATAGTAACCGAGATGCTTTTATGCAAAAGGTGAAAGTTTAGGATTCATTTAGCCTTTTAAGGTCATTTTAGTGTCTATTACCGAGATACTTTCATGTCGAAGGTATACCCTAGGGGCATTTTCATAATTTTCTCCATCAAGATATTTTTACGTCGAAGGTGCATGCTTAGGATTCATTTAGCCTTTTAAGGTCATTTTAGTGTCCACTATGGGCATCGGGATACTTTCATGTCGAAGGTACACCCTAAGGGCATTTTCATAATTTTTCTCACCGAGATCCTTTTACGCTAAAGGTGAATGTTTAGGATTCATTCAGCCCTCCAAGGTCATTTTAGTGTCCATTAAGGGTACCAGGATACTTTCATGTCAAAGGTATACCTTTGGGGCATTTTCATAATTTTTTCCATCGGGATGTTTTCTGCCAAAGGTGAATGTTTAGGATTCATTTAGCCCTTTAAGGTCATTTTGGTGTCCATTAGGGGTATCAGATACTTTCACGTTGAAGGTATATCCTAGGGGCATTTTGGTAATTTTGTTAGAACCAAGTCCTATGTGATTACAAGGATATTTTCATGTTTAAGAAACATATTAGGAATAGGTGCGTCATTTTAGATTGTTATTGAGTTTTAGAAAGTTTTATAATATTTTCTATAAAATATTAATTTTCTTTTTAGGAAATTAAGGCAATATCTTCGAGTTAAAATAATATGTAGAATTTCTCCAAAAATATGAAAGAGGTTTTACGGATTATTTTAATATCGAGAGATCCTTTTCAAAATGGAAGTCAGGATTTTATAAAATTTTAAAAATAATAATAATAAAAACTTTTGCATTCCTCTGGCCCTCCATCGGGGTGCAAAAGATATTTTTAATTTTAAAACTTTTTGTGTTCCTCTAGTTTTCTGTTGGGATACAAAGGAGAATGATAAAAAGCTTTTGAATTCCATTGGTCTTCCGATGAAGTACGAAAGAGATTTTGACTTCCAAAATTTTGAAAACCTGCCTAATATAGAATGATAAATCCATCTTTAAAAAATTATTATTTTAGGAATCTATAATTAAATGCCATATGTTGAAACTGAATAAAAATTAAAATTCAAGTTAACACGTAATTAATAAGGTACCAATTTTTGGGCATCACGAAAGGGTCAATCCTTACTTGTGATTATAACCGACTCTCAGACCCTTTTAAATGATCTCTGGTATGATCGCGGGCCTTGGAGTTTGTATTCTAGGGTTTGTTAACCCTCGAAATACAAACTCTGGTAGGTGACCAATCTCACCTAACCTAAATAGATTGGTGGCGACTCTAAATAAATAGTCATTTCGTAATGACTATTTAAGGTTAAGTCGAGTGAGTGATTCATCTCGACCACCCAGTCCCCAAAAATAAGAAGATGTCAATAATGATATGGCCTATAAAAATAAGATAATATAAAATAGTAATAAATTTAATAAATATAAGAGCGAAGGCCATTTAAGTTGGGCTTGGTTAGGATTCGTATCCAGGCCACGTTGTGACAATATTGATGCTTTATTTCATAAGACAAACTTCTATTTCTACTATTTTTAGAATTAAAGTTCATTTTTCAATTGGGATAAAGATGAATTCACATAATAATCTCCTTTGTTTTCATGATATGGCACCACAAACTCATTCTCCTCATTGGGATAAATGATATTGATGTTTTGGTTTCATAAGAAAAACTTCACTTCCCACCATATTTTAGAATCAAAGTTAGTTTATTAATTGGGATAAACACGGATTCACATAATGATCTCCTTTGTTTTCATGATTAGGAACCATAAACTCCTTATCCTTATTGGGATAAATTACATTGATGTGTTGGTTTCGTAAGAAAAGCTTTTCTTCCAACCATTTTTTAGAATCAATGTTTGTTTGCCAATTAGGACAAACACAGATTCATATAATAATCTGCCTTCTTTTCATGATTGGGCACCACAAATACATTCTTCTCATTAGGGTAAATGATATTGATACTTTGGTTTCATAGGAAAAACTTCACTTCCCACCAACTTTTAGAATCAAAGTTCATCTCTCAATTAGGAAAAACATGGATTCACGTTATAACCTCATTTCTTTTTATGATTGGGCACCATAAACACATTCTCCTCATTAGGATAAATGATATTGATGCTTTACTTTCATAAGAAAAACTTTTCTTTCTACCATTCTTAGAATTAATATTCGTTCATCGATTTGGACAAACAGGGATTCACAGAATAATCTCCTTTCTTTTCATGATTGGGCACCATAAACACATTATTCTCATTGGGATAAATGATATTAATGCTTTAGTCTCATAAAAAAAACTTCTATTTCTACCATTTTTAGAATTAAAGTTCATCTTTCAATTAGGATAAACACCGATTTGCATAATAATCTCCGTTCTTTCAATGATTGGGCACTATAAATTTATCCTCTTCATTCGAATAAATGAACTGATGCTTTGATTTCATAAGAAAAACTTCACTTTCGACAATTTTTTAGAATCAAAGTTAATCTATCAATTGGGATAAACATGGATTCACATAATAATCTTATTCGTTTTCATGATTAGGAACCATAAACGCATTATCCTCATTAGGATAAATGACATTGATGTTTTGGTTTCATAAGAAAAGCTTTTCTTCTGACCATTTTTTAGAATCAAAGTTCGTCTGTCAACTAGGACAAACACGGATTCACATAATAATCTCCTTTTTTTTCATGATTGGGCACCACAAACACAATCTCCTTATTGAGATAAATGATAATGATTCTTTAGTTTCCTAGGAAAAACTTCTTTTTCCACCATTTCTAGAATTAAAATTGTCCTACGATTTGGATAAATACGGATTCACATAATAATATCCTCTTTTTTTTCATAATTGGGAACCATAAACTCATTCTCCTAATTGGGATAAATGATATTGATGCTTTGGTCTCATAGGAAAAACTTCGCTTCCCACTATTTTTTAGAATCAAAGTTTGTCTTTTAGTTGGGAAAAACATGGATTCACGTAATAATCTCCTTTCTTTTCATGATTGGGCACCATAAACACATTCTCCTCGTTGGGATAAATGATATTGATGCTTTGGTTTCATAAGAAAAACTTCTCTTTCTATAATTCTTAGAATTAATGTTCGTCTGTCGGTTTGGACAAGCAGGGACTCACATAATAATTTCCTTTCTTTTCATGATTGGGCACCATAAACACGTGCTCCTCATTAGGATAAATGATATTGATACTTTGGTTTCACAGAAAAAACTTCTCTTTCTATCATTTTTAGAATTAAATTCGTTCGGCGATTTGGACAAACACAGATTCACAGAATAATATCCTTTCTTTTCAGAATTGGGAACCATAAACTCATTCTCTTAATAGGAATAAATTATATTGATACTTTGGTTTCATAGGAAAACTTCACTTCCCACCATTTTTTAGAATCAAAGTTCGTCTGTCAATTGTGATAAACATGGATTTATGTAATAATCTCCTTGCTTTTCATCATCGGCACCATAAACACAATCTCTTCATTAGGATAAATAATATTGATGCTTTAGTTTCATAAGAAAAACTTCTCTTTCTACTATTTTTAGAATTAATGTTCGTCCGTTGATTTAGACAAACATAGATTCACATAATAATCTTCTTTCTCTTCATGATTGGGCACCATAAACACATTCTCCTCATTAGGATAAATGATATTGATGCTTTGGTTTCGTAAGAAAAACTTCTTTTTCTACCATTTTTAGAATTAATGTTCGTCTGTTGATTTGGACAAACACAAATTCACATAATAATCATCTTTCTTTTCATGATTGGGCACCATAAACACATTTTCCTCATTAGAATAAATGATATTGATGCTTTGGTTTTGAAAGAAAAAATTCTCTTTCTACCATTTTGAGAATTAAAGTTCATCTTTCAATTTAGATAAACATAGGTTTACATAATAATCTCTTTTCTTTTAATGATTAGGCACCATAAATTCATTCTCCTCATTGGGATAAATGAATTGATGCTTTGGTTTCATAAAAAAAACTTCAATTCTCGCCATTTTTTAGAATCAGAGTTCATCTATCAACTAGGATAAACACAAATTTACATAATAATCTCTTTTGTTTTAATGATTAGGATCTGTAAACTCATTCTCGTTATTGGGATAAATGATATTGATGCTTTATTTCATAAGAAAAACTTCTCTTTCTACCATTTTTAGAATTAAAGTTCATCTTTCAATTGGGATAAACATTGATTCACACTATAATCTCCATTCTTCTTATGATATGGCACCATAAACTAATTCTCCTCATTGGGATAAATGACATTGATGCTTTGGTTTCGTATAAAAAACTTCACTTCCCACCATTTTTTAGAATCAAAAGTTTATTTATCAATTGGGATAAACATGGATTCATGTAATGATCTTCTTTACCTTCATGATTAGGAACCATAAACTCATTATCCTTATTAGGATAAATCATATTGATGCTTTATTTCATAAGAAAAACTTCTTTTTCTACCATTTTAGAATTAAAGTTCATCTTTCAATTAGGATAAACATGGATTCACATAATAATCTCCTTTCTTCTCATGATATGGCACCACAAACTCATTCTCCTCATTAAGATAAATGACATTGATGCTTTGGTTTCATAAGAAAAACTTCACTTCCCACCATTTTTTAGAATCAAAGTTCATCTATCAATTGGGATAAACATGGATTCACGTAATGATCCCTATTGTTTTCATGATTGGGAACCATAAAGTCATTATCCTCATTGAGATAAATTACATTGATGCGTTGGTTTCATAAGAGAAGCTTTTCTTCAAATCATTTTTTAGAATCAATGTTTGTTTGTAAACTAGGACAAACACGGATTCATACAATAATGTCCTATCTTTTCATGATTGAGCACTATAAACACATTAATAATATTGATGCTTTGGTCTCATAGGAAAAACTTCACTTCCCACATTTTTTTAGAATCAAAGTTCGTGTGTTAATTGGGAAAAACATAGATTCACATAATAATCTCCTTTCTTTTCACGATTGAGCACCATAAACACATTCTCCATATTAGGATAAATGATATTGATTCTTTGCTTTCATAAGAAAAACTTCTTTTCCTACCATTCTTAGAATTAATTTTTGTCCATTGATTTGGACAAATAGGGATTCGCAAAATACTCTCCTTTATTTTTATGATTGGGCACTATAAAAATATTTTCCTCATTAGGATAAATGATACTGATGCTTTGGTTTCATAAGAAAAACTTTTATTTCTACCATTTTTAGAATTAAAATTCATCTTTCAATTAGGATAAACATGAATTCAAATAATAATCTCTGTTCTTTTAATGATTAGGCACCGTAAATTTATTCTCCTTATTCAGATAAATGAACTGATGCTTTGGTTTCACAAGAAAAATTTCACTTCTGACCATTTTTTAGAATCAAAGTTCATCTATCAATTGAGATAAACATGGATTCACGCAATAATCTCCTTTGTTTTCATGATTAGGAACCATAAACTCATTATCCTTATTGGGATAAATGACATTTATGCTTTGGTTTCATAAGAAAAACTTCTCTTTCTACCATTTTTAGAATTAATGTTCATCCGTTGATTTGGACAAACACAGATTCACATAATAATCTTCTTTCTTTTCATGATGAGGAACCATAAACATAGTCTCCTAGTTGGGCTAAATGACATTGATGCTTTGGTTTCATAAGAAAAACTTCTCTTTCTACCATTTTTACAATTAAAGTTCATCTTTCAATTGAGATAAACATGAATTCACATGATAATCACTTATTTTTAATGATTGGGCACCTCAAATTCATTCTCCTCATTAGGATAAATGAATTGATGCTTAGGTTTCATAAGAAAAACTTCACATCCCACTATTTTTTGGAATCAAAGTTTGCCTGTCAATTGGGATAAACATGGATTCATGTAATAACCTCGTTTCTTTTCATTATTGGGCACCATAAACATATTCTTCTCATTGGGTTAATTGATATTGATATTTTGGTTTCATAAAAAAAGTTCTCTTTCTACCATTTTTAGAATTAAATTTGTCCGTCGATTTGGATAAACACAGATTCACATAATAATATCCTCTCTTTTCATATTTGGGAACCGTAAACTCATTCTCCTAATTGGGATAAATGATATTGATACTTTGGTTTCATAAGAAAAACTTCATTTCCCACCATTTTTTAGAATCAAAGTTTCTCTATCAATTGGGATAAACATAGATTCAGGTAATAATCTCCTTTGTTTTCATGGTTAGGAACCTTAAACTCATTCTCCACATTAGGATAAATGACATTGATGCTTTGGTTTTATAAGAAAAGATTTTCTTCCAACCATTTTTTAGAACAAAATTCATCTGTCAACTAGGACAAATACAGATTCACATAATAATCTCCTATCTTTTCATGATATGGAACCACAAACTCATTCTCCTCATTAGGATAAATCACATTGATGCTTTGGTTTTATATGAAAAGCTTTTCTGCCAATCATTTTTAGAATCAAACTTCATCTGTCAATTAGGACAAATGTGGATTCACATAATAATCTCCTTTCTTTTCATGATTACCATAATCTCGTTCTACTCATTACGATAAATAACATTGGATCTTTGATTTTGTAAGAAAAGCTTTTCTTTCTACCATTTTTAGAATAAAAGTTTGTCTGTCAATTAGGATAAACATGGATTCATGTAATAACCTCTTTTCTTTTCATTATTGGGCACCATAAACAGATTCTTCTCATTGGGTTAATTGATATTGATGTTTTGGTTTCATAAAAAAAAATTGTCTTTCTACCATTTTTAGAATTAAATTTGTCCGTCAATTTGGATAAATACGGATTCACATAATAATATCCTCTCTTTTCATAATTGGGAACCATAAACTCATTCTCCTAATTAGGATAAATGATATTGATACTTTGGTTTCATAAGAAAAACTTCACTTCTACCATTTTTTTGAATCAAAGTTTCTCTATCAATTGGGATAAACACAGATTCAGGTAATTATCTCCTTTGTTTTCATGGTTAGGAACCTTAAACTCATTCTCCTCATTGGGATAAATGACATTGATGCTTTGGTTTTATATGAAAAGATTTTCTTCCAACCATTTTTTAGAACAAAATTTATCTGTCAACTAGGACAAACACAGATTCACATAATAATCTCTTATCTTTTCATGATATAGAACCACAAACTCATTCTCCTCATTAGGATAAATCACATTGATGCTTTGGTTTTATATGAAAAGCTTTTCTTCCAATCATTTTTAGAATCAAACTTCATCTGTCAATTAGGAAAAATATGGATTCACATAATAATCTCCTTTCTTTTCATGATTACCATAATCTCATTCCACTCATTATGATAAATGACATTGGTTCTTTGATTTTGTAAGAAAAGCTTTTCTTTCTACCATTTTTAGAATTAAAGTTTGTCTGACAATTAGGATAAACACTGATTCACATAATAATCTCCTTTCTTTTCATGATTAGGCACCATAAATTCATTCTCCTCATTGGGATAAATAAATTTATGCTTTGTTTCATAAGAAAAACTTCACATCCCACCATGTTTTAGAATTAAAGTTCATCTGTCAATTGGGATAAACATAGATTCACATAATAATCTCCTTTCTTTTCATGATTGGGCACCATGAACAAATTCTTCTCATTGGGATAAATGATATTGATGCTTTATTTCGAAAGAAAAACTTCTCTGTCAACCATTTTTAGAATTAAAGTTAGTCTATTAATTAGGAAAACACGGATTCACGTAATAATCTCATTTGTTTTCATGATTAAGAACCATAAAATCATTATCCTTATTAGGATAAACAACATTGATGCTTTCGTTTCATAAGAAAAGCTTTTCTTCCAACCATTTTTTAGAATTAAAGTTCGTCTGTCAACTAGAACAATCATGCATTCAGATCATAATCTCTATTCTTTTCTTAATTGGGCACCATAAGCACATTCTCCTCATTGGGATAAATGATATTGATGCTTTGGTTTCATAGGAAAAACTTCACTTCCCACCATTTTTAGAATCAAATTTCATCTATTAATTGGGATAAACATGAATTCATGTAATAATCTCATTTTTTTTCTTGATTGGGCTTCATAAGCACATTCTCCTCATTGGGATAAATGATATTTATGTTTTCGTTTGATAAGAAAAGCTTCTCTCTCTACTATTTTTAGAATTAATGTTTGTCTGTCGATTTGGATAAACACAGATTCACAAAATAGTGTCTTTTTTTCATGATTAGGCACCATAAACAAATTCTCCTTATTGGGATAAATGATATTAATGCTTTGGTTTCATAAGAAAAACTTCTCTTTCTACCATTTTGAGAATTAAAGTTCATCTTTCAATTAGGATAAACACGGATTCATATAATAATCCTCTTTCTTTTAATAATTAGGCACTACAAATTCATTCTCCTCTTTGCGATAAATGAAATTAATGCTTTGGTTTCATAAGAAAAACTTCACTTCCCACCATTTTTTAGAATCAAAGTTCATCTATCAACTGGGATAAATATGGATTCAGGTAATAATCTTCTATGTTTTGATGATTAGGAACCGTAAACTCATTCTCCTCATTGGGATAAATGATATTGATGCTTTATTTCATAAGAAAAACTTCTCTTTTTTTAGAATTAATGTTCATCTTTCAATAGAGATAAATACAGATTCACATAATAATCTCCTTTCTTTTCATGATATGCCACCACAAACCCATTCTCCTCATTAGGATAAATGACATTAATGCTTTGGTTTGATATGGAAAGTATTTCTTCCAACCATTTTTTAGAATTAAAGTGCGTCTAACAATTAGGACAAACACAAATGCACATAATAACCACCTTTCATTTCATGATTGGGTACCATAAGCTCATTCTACTCATTAAGATAAATGACATTGATGCTTTCGTTTCGTAAGAAAGGCTTATCTTTATACCATTTCTAAAATTAAAGTTTATTTGTCAATTGGGATAAACATAGATTCACATAATAATCTCTTTTCTTTTCATGATATGGCACCACACACTCATTCTCCTCTTTTGGATAAATGACATTGATGCCTTGGTTTCATATAAAAAGCTTTTCTTTAAACCATTTTTTAGAATCAAACTTTGTTTGCCAATTAGGATAAACATAGATTCACATAATAATCTCCTTTCTTTTCATGTTTGGTACCATAAGCTCGTTGTACTTATTGGGATAAATGGCATTGATCTTTGGTTTCATAAGAAAAACTTTCTTTCTACCATTTTTAGACTTAAATTTCATCTTTCATTTAGGATAAACACAAATTTTCACATAATAATCTCCTTTCTTTTTATGATTGGGCCCCACAAACTCATTCTCTTTATTGGGATAAATGAAATGAAGCTTAGTAATGCGAACGTTAGGATGAAAACACAAACTAAAATTCGATTAGATGGAATTAGAACCCTAGGATCATCTTTAAAGTCAAGCAAAGAGAACTTGACCCCAATCAAACCTACTAATTAGAACCAAAGTTATAACAATTTTGATCGCCACAAGTTACC
>JBBYHK010475994.1:4985-18900 GCA_038382065.1 Adansonia grandidieri | reverse complement strand
TATATATATATATATATATTAAAGAATCTAATACACTTAATATTCCTGAAATTAAAACTTCTTCCTTGTTTTTTGAAAAATCAAAGTCGAAAGCGAGCGCATTTTGGAAATTCGCTCAGCTCATTTTAGCAGGATTTTCCTGAGTTATGGATTTTCTCACTCTTATCGATCATTTTCCATCATTTCCTGCCTTTTTTTTCATCTATTTCTCTTGCTTCTTTCTTTTTTAGCAATGTTTTCTACGATTTTTCGTTTTGCGTTTTTTGCTATATGATGTGATTTTGTGGACTTCTCTGGTTTTCTTTTGATATGGCAACAATCTGTAAATCGCCAATTTCTCCACCTACGGCCAGGGTGATGGGCGATCCACTGAGTGGTTCTTCTTTTCCTAAAGGAGAGACATCTAGCACTAATGGCTGTCATAGCCTAAAAGTGCTTCGATAAATCATAGTGGAGGAGAATCAGGACAGATTAGGGTGGAAGAAACAGTTAATTCTGGCTCCTCTAGTTTGGCAAATCAAGCAATGGACTAGAAAAAGCTCTTTATAGCTTCGGAGGACCAATCTTTGCACTTCTTTCCACCGCACCGCGAGGATGGCAAGCATTTGGTTGTTCCTGTAAAAAAAGTTTTCGATGAAGGAACTGAGCAATTGGCGGGAGGACCTTGTCGCCTAATTCATTGGCGGGGTTCCTAATTTTCGTCAGTTTCAGAGACTCGTAAATGTTTTATGAGGAAAAAAGGGGACTGTTACAGTGGTACTTGTTGGAATAAATTTCTTTGTACTTAAGTCTACTTTCTGGGCATGATAGGAACAGAGTCTTGGAGCTTGGCCCATGGCATATTCAAAATAAGCCTATAGTTGTAAGGAAACGGTAGCATGGTTTAAAAACCCTTGGATTCGAAATTAATCAAATGCCTCTTTGGATCCAGTTAAGCGACGTGCCATTAGAGCTATTTATAAAGAGGGGCTTGAGTTATGTTGCTAGTGCCATTGGAACCCCCCTTTATATGGATAAAGTTACTGATAGTTGTGAAAGATTGGCTTGGCCAAGATCTGTGTGGAGATTGAGGTTGCTGCTCCAATTTCTAAATCCATCAATGAAAAGTTACAAGATGGATCAATTGGGACAGTCCGAGTTGAAGTACCTAAATGCTCGAATTATCAAGTGTTTGGACACATTGATAGGGCACGTCCTCAAAATCCTTCGTCTGATATGACTAAAGTCTGGAAGCTTAAGCAGCCATAAGAGAATCAAGCTAAACAGGTGTCGGTAGTTGAAAGTAGCTCACTATCCTTGAATGACCCCTCACCAAAATCAACCAAGAATAGCAAACGGTGAGAGTGGAGTCTGCCAATAGATTTGCAATTCTTGCTTCTGTTGATAGGGATTGCAATGAGCTAGATGCTTGTAAGAAGGATGAGAAGGAACTTGATGATCATTCCCCACTTGTCATTCACTCACCTAGAAATTCTGGAACTGCTGCAGCTGAGGTAGCTAATTTTCTGAAGTAGTTGAAAGCTAAAAAAAGTGTCCTATTGACAAAGGAAAACCCAAGCAAGTCCGAAATGCCCACTATTGCCCAATAGGTTCATCCACCTTTCGTCCAGCATGATTCTTTTGATTTAGAATGTCAGAGGGCTTAATTCCCCTTTGAGACAAAACGAGTTAGTTAATAGAATTAGATTTTTGCTGATTGAGATTTGTTGCTTGATTGAAACCAAAGTTAAATAAGGTAACGTGCAGCTTATCTGTAGTAACCATTTTGCTGGGTGGTCTATTTTGCATAACTATAGCTGTGCTTAGAACGGTAGAATTTGGATGTTATGGAAGCCCCACGTGAAGACTGATCTGATTGTTGTCATTGATCAGAGCATCACTTGCTGTATCATGCACAACTCTCAAAAGTTTTATCTGACTATCATTTAGGGCAGTAAAAATGGTTCTCAGGTGGCCAGTAGTGATACACCAGATTTCAGTATTGTCTATAGAACATTGCAGTGATATATTACCCTTACATTGAGCCTATCTTCATCTGGAGCAACAACACTCTCTTAGGAAGCTGGATCGTGTCCTCATCTCACAATCCTGGTCTTCTAATTCACAAGTTCAATACTGGAATTTCTTGCTTTTGAGGTCTTGCATCATTGCCTTGTCTTTGTAAAGCTTAGCATGGTCCAACAGTTTCCCCCTATGTAAATTATTCAATTTTTGGACCAGGCACAACGATTTCTTGAAGGTTGTCTCAGCATCTTGGCTTGTATTTATTAGGGGTAATTTTATGAGCAGATTGAACTAAATCGGTAGTTAGATTCTTTAATGCCTCTCACTTTATGGATTTGAATAATAAGGTGCAAGAAAAAATTGAGGAGTTGGGTGCTGTGCAGATTGCCATGCTTAGAAAGGTCCTCGATGTTGAATCAGTTGAATTGGAAGAAGTTGCATGAGTTGTCAAAATGTGAAGAAAGCCTTCTCAAGCAGAAACCTAGAATACGATGGCTGTATGAGGGGAATCAGAACACGTGGTTCTTTCATAAGGTGGTGGTAGCTAGGCAAAAACATAATACCATTCACCTATTGCATGACCGAGATGATAACAGGCTTAACACATTGGAGGGCATTTCCAAGGAGCAGATTTTTTCAAAACCTTTAGGAGAAAGTTGATGCAAATGTGCAGCGCTATTCTCGGGAACTAATTGATGATATAATTCAACTAGCTGATAAAAAATGCAATACTAATCAAATGTGATGATACGTTTAACCTTTAAAAGTAGCGGACAAAAATGAAATGTTAGTAAGATTATGGAGGAAAATTAAATATTGATAAAAGGTTATGCATTATTAGTAAATTTTACTATTTACTCAGTAAAGAAATAAATTATTATACCATTAGTTTGGATGACAGAGAGATTGAAAATAGTAGTGTTGATGAAATTAACTAGTTATTATAGCGTTGAGATTAGGTATCGCAGTAATGAGATTAAAATCAATTGTTATATATATATATATATATATATATATATATATAAAAGCAATAATAGTGGTAAGGTAAAGTATAATAAAAAATCCTTGTTAAAGACATTAAATTAAAATATTTTCATAATTAAAAATATATTTACATAAATTAGAATATAACAAAACAATGTTTGGTTTTTATTATCTTTTATGCTATTTTATAATAATTTAACTTTATTTAACATTTAAAAATTTTATTCACTTAAAAATGGCATATATTACGCTTTTATTACAAATCATCATAGATTTAATGATAAATTTTTGTTATGTATTTATGTTTTATTAATGATATAAAATTTATTTCCTATTTTAAATAATGAAAGAAAATTCTCTAAAAAGTAGTTAAAAAATATTTAAAAACCTTTTGTTGGAGGGACCGGACATTGGAGGTGTGGCACCGTGCCATACCCCTATTCTCCAAACAAGGGCTCTGTACGATTGGACCCCTTACAACCATGTATGTTACCTAGGGTCGGACCTTACAAGTGTGTTCCTTGTTCCATGGTACTTTCTTGTTTTGGTTTTAGAGAATTCCGAAGGATGTACACTTGAAAGTCATAACATTACAGAATATAGCTTCAAGCCATATTGCAAATGCCATTTTTGTTGCTTATTTCACTCCCGCCATATCGCAAATACCATTTGTCAAATGCGAAATCTTCTTTCTTCTTAGTTTTCTGCAAGAAAGTGTAAGAGACTTCCTTTAATTAAAAAATAATAAGGTTTAGGGAATATTTCTGCCTTTGTTTCTTTCATATATTTTTTGAAAAATTCTAATATCTCTATTTATAAAGAATTGATAAGGAGTTTAATCTCTTCACTTGTATTGTTTCATCCAATCAATTTGTGTTTTCATATTTAAATCAATTTCTTTAGTTGAAACCTTTCCAAAGCTATTGTTTAACTTTTTATGTGCTAGTTTCTCGTTAGTTGATTATTTAATTAATTAATTTTTCATTTCTTTCACTTTATTTTGAGAATATTTCAATAATCTCTCACGATTTCAAAATGGAGAAAATCTAATAATTTTGAAAATTTTAAGCATAATTGAAAGTATCTTTACAATTTAAAATTTTCAACTTTAATGTAAAAATGTTTTAACTAATTGAAATTGCATGATGGATCTTAATTCTTTGAACCAACAATTTTATGCGATTAATTATGTACTAATTCACACATAATATTTTAACTCATTAAGAAGCCATTTAGCAATGCTTGACACTTTTAATGAGTGCTTAAAAGCCCTTCGCTCTTAGAAGCGGCATTACTTTCACTTATAAAGATGAACTCTGTCAAAAATATCGACGTAGAAAGCGCTTCAACTTTTTAGTTTACGTGTTATAGGTTAGAGATTAACTCAATTTCTCTCTTCTAACATATGGTTCATGGTATTTAATTAACCTTGAGATGAATATATATATATATATATATATATGGTAGTGCTTGCAGCTACATTTAAATGATGTATTTGAACTAATTAAAACTTAAGACTTAGTGTTTTATTAGCGCTCAGTTGAGATTCTATTTTGTGTAAGTTAAATAGGCTTGAATTCCATTTCCCTTGAATATCTAGACATCATTTCCTTTATAATTCCTTTTGTCAAAAGAACGTTAAGTTTTTCTTTTATCTTGACAAAATATACGGTGCACCCTTTGTAAAATTTATCTTCATACATAGCTATGCTTTAATTAGTATATATTTAGATATCCAATATGCTTGGCATTTAGTATTTTGATAATGTAATTCAATCTCACAATAAACTTATGACATTGGTTAAGGCGTTAAAGGATTTTATCTTAATTCCTTAATTGCCATCTCCATCACTTATAAACTCTGCAAACTATAATAGATTCTTTAATGAAGTTTTTGTTTCTTTGAATTTCAAGAAAAATTACCAACTGTGAAAATCAATTTACTTGCAGATTAATTTTTCTTTCATGTTGGTAAATCGAACTAGCATTGATTTATCCCTCTGTTATTGAAAATTTTGTGTAATATTATGATGCAATTGATACAAATATCTCAAGACCACCTCAATGCAGTTTATTTTGAATAATTTGTATATATTTATTAACTTTTACAACCACAAAAGTAATATTCGCTTTTGTGTATGTCATAACTTACATCAAATATTCATTTACTTTGCATACTTCATTATACAACTAATGTATCTTAATTTTGTATTGATATCAAGTGATTCATTCGTTGTATTATTATATAATTAATTTTTTTTAAATCTCTTAATACAATATAATTAAAAAAAATACTTTGACATTTTAATTTTATTTATAAAATAATATCTTCAATATTTATATTAAAAGTGTTCATGGGCAAGGCTTCGATATCATGATGACATTATGCATATTGCTTAAGTTTAACTTGCCGTTTATATTTGTAAATGAATAGTTTAAACTCATTTAAGTTTACTTATATTATATTTTTAATTTATTTTTTAAAAAATTTAATATTTAGTAATTTAATAATTTTTTTTATTAAATTTTAAAATATAAGTAACTTAACATATTTTTAATATATATAATAATATTATATATATTTATTTTTTATATAATAAAAATTTATATATTATATAATTGAAAAATGAATTGAGTCGGATTGAATATTAAAATTAAGACTTAATTTTTTTTCAACGGGCTTTTCTTTTAAATTTATTATTTAAATTTAATATTTTTACTTAATTTTTTTAAAATATCAAATAAATTTTTAAAATTATATATGAATAATAAAATCTGTGAACGCTTTTATTTTATTTATGTACTTAAATAATTTTTCAATTAAAAATAAAGAAACACATGCGAAGAAATAATGATTTTGGACCGAAGCTGACATGGCGAGAAGCAGGGACTTCACAGCCCAACATTTTGACCAAAAAACAGATGGAAATGAATTACCCAAATTACCCTCAGAGCTTTTTAAAAGTTATTAAGTAATGTCACTTTCTACGATATTAGCGCGAACCCGTTTTGACTGCGTTCGGGGTCAGCACCGTTCTGTCCCCTCTCAAACTGCACTGCACACTTCACTCTCAAAATAATTAAAAAAATTTTTTTTTTTCTCCTTCGAACTCACTCTCTTCGCTTGGAAAAGTTTTGACAAATACAAATCATTTCTTTTCTTAATTTATTTTTTTTAAATTGTTAAAAGGAAATGGTTTAGAAAAGAAGCAATTTTTGGCTTTTTTTTTTTTTTTTTGTGTATTAATGTTTTTGTTAGTTGCATTTTTGGGGCATGGTTTTTAATGGAGGGGAATGGGATCAAAGGTGGGGATTTGATTGAGGAGATTTCGGGTTTTTACAGTGATGTTTTGTTGTTGGGGTCTTCCTTATTGTTTCGATCTAATGATATTTAGATTGGGAACCTTAGAAGTTTGAAAAAATTTTCAGCTGTTTTTCCTTTTCTTTGGTTTGTCATATGGAAGGAAGCAAAAAGGTTGAGTCCTTGACCTTGGTTTGGTTGATATCCGTGCTGCTGCATCCATTGTTGCCTATTTCTGCTAACGTAGAAGGTGACTATTTTTTTTCTTGTTTGTAATCCTGTTCTTCTATTCTTGTTTCTTACAGCAACCCATTTTTATTCTTAGTGTGTTCAATTACAGTTTGGAGTTTGATCCTTGCTTTTGTTAACATTTATTGGTTTTGGCAGCATGGGTTTTTGATATTTTTGTTGTATTATTTGGATTTTAAGTTTGAAAATGATTGTTTTAATTAGCATGTTTACATGTTCTCCTGATGATTGGATTTTTTTCGCTTTTCTTTTGTGCTTTGCTCTTGGAAGATTACTTTAGAAGTGTTTAATTTGATTCCTATGGATTCTGATCCTTGTAGTAAATTAAAATATTAGCACTATCTAATATGGTAGTACAATTTGTGACTTTTATTATAATGGGTATATATATTGATGCTATGTCTCAGAAAATGCTTTTCTAGAATGCCTTTGTGAAATTTTCAGATTTTGACATTTATTGTTCGTAGCAGTTGCATACTTTCGCTGTTGACTTGATAATAATGTAAGGAATCATGGCTGCTTCGCACAAGTTTTAAATTGTTCTTTACATGCCTTGCTGGTTTAATTGTAGATCGATTACAGTCAAGAAGTTATTAAACTCACTGGTTAACGCGAAAGAATCTTCTGTCCTTTCTTTTTTCCTTTTTTTCTTCTAGACCTGACAATTCATGTATTCATAGTTGTATTCGTGTTATTTGTTTGTTTCATAATTGTGTTTAAGGTATTTTATATTTATATAAATTTAACACATTAAAAATTCGTTTTATATAGATTTTTTCATGTTCATTTATTCATCTTGTGTCGTATTATTTTTTCGTGTCATTTCATGTTTTATATCGTGTTTTAGCTATTTTTTTTCATGTTGTGTAATCGTGTCATATCCAGCATTGCCGAGTCTACTATTTTTGGTTAACTTTTGATTCAATGGATAATTGAGGGACATGGTTTATTTAAATTTGACTTCTCTTAGTGTAAAATTTAGAAGATTTTGTTTCTGGAACTGCTTTAAGTCTGATAAAGTTTATGCCTTGTACTGTTTTGGATTGTTTAAGCATCTTCAAGTAACTATGCTTTCTGCTCGTTAACTGACCTGCTAATGCTTCTAGTAAATGAAGATGAATATGTTTTCTCAATATAGCTAGTTTGGATGTGCTATATATATATATATATATATATATATACATATGCACTGTTAATTAATGTCATCCTATTACCATCTTTACTTGCTTCCTGAAAAAGGTGATGCGTTGCACACACTGAAGGTGAACTTAAATGATCCTAACAATGTACTGCAGAGTTGGGATCCTACGCTTGTCAACCCCTGCACATGGTTTCATGTTACATGTAACAATGACAATAGTGTTATTAGAGTGTAAGGTTTTTCTCCTCTTTTGATGTCTTTTGAGAAATTGGTTACACCTCAAAAACGTGTTTTGCTGATTTTGCAAGCGTCTACCTGTGTATCACTTTTTTCAGTGATCTTGGAAACGCCGCTTTGTCTGGTCAGCTTGTACCACAGCTTGGCTTGCTAAAGAATTTGCAGTACTTGTAAGTCATGCTTCTGCCTTGATAATTCTAGCTGTTTTCTATTTGTAATTGGTTTGGCATTGATGTGGTTTCTTCCAAATAAAATATGCTATTGCTAACTTTCTTTATGTTAATAAAAGGAAGAAATGGTTCACAACAAGGATTATCACATCAAATAAGCTTCATTAATCACGGGTTGAGATCCTATCCATTATCATTTTGTCCATTATTTTTCAACACACTAATTATCACCATTTACATGTGTAGGACCCATGTATGAATTGTGGAAGTTATACTTGTGAATGATGATTAAACTTAGTATTGGATAATAATGGATGAAAAAATAATGAAGGGGAGCTGAACCCATTAATCACTTGGCCAGTAGGAAGTTGTTTAGTGTCACACCTGCTTCATTTAGCGTGTCAAACTTCTTTACATATTCAATTCATATTTCTGAGAGAAAACTAATCTGTAATTCCTCTATGCATGGCAAACAGAGTCTTCTTCTGCAGTATAAAGGGTATAAAATAAATTTAAAATTGTTGATTTTGTTAGATACTGGCTGCTGAAATCATTCAGTGATTAACTGTAAAAGGAGCTTATTTCTTTAATATGGGGTTGCTAATATTGGCCACCTCTAGATTGAGGCACCATTTGTAATGAACTAGAAATCTTTCCTTGTTTCAAGTTGTGATGATCTTCACGTTTATGGTATGGTAAAGCTTCACAAGCTTTCTTAAACAAGGGTTTGCCTCTACATGGATCATCAGCTGGGAGTAAATAGCTATTGACTAGGATCAGATAATTCTCAACATGTGTTTACTGACGGGAAGTAGTAATCATTTTGGAGCATGAAGGACTAGTAATCATTTTGGAGCTAGTTTACATTCATTCTTTCCTGTCTAGTTATTTAGCTGGTCTTTCTGGTAGGCTTTGTGGGAGGATGTGTTTAACTATGTACATCATCTTATCACCCCCTTTAACTTGGTGATTTGTTTCCCTTGAACATGATAAGACGACATTTTTTTCTTTGATATCATGGGTTTCAGAAAGTCTCTTTCAGTTCTTTTAGACTTTGCACGTATTATGTCCATCCACATCCTAGTACTAAATTGTTAGTGTACGGTTTACTTGACAATTTCATTATATTTCTTCTGCCTGTTGAAATGTATTTATTTATGCCAGGGAACTTTACAGTAGTAACATAAGTGGACCAATTCCTGGTGATCTTGGGAATTTGAATAGCTTAGTGAGCTTGGATCTTTGTTTGAATAGTTTCAGTGGTCCTATTCCAGAATCTGTAGGCAGGCTGTCGAAATTGCGATTCATGTAAGTATATTTGCTTCGCCGTTAATTTCCCCCTTTTTTTGGTATGACTGCTGATTTGTTTATTACATATTGAGTTGCATTTATTAATGAGAATCTAAATATTTGTTTTTAGAATTATGTAACAAAACTGAGGTTTGCTTAACTTATGGTAGACAAAGGAAACAGAAACAAGTTATCTTCTAATATTTGTTATCTTAAGAAATAATCGAGCTATTAACAACCCCCCCCCCCAAATTCCATATTAAGTATTCAGAAAGCTATATTATTCGGATTCGACTGTGAGTGTCAGATATGGCATGTGTCTGATACGGGCATGCTCAATTTTTTCCAAGTCTTTTCCATGAATCTGGATAGTCTTTGGAGAGTAATACCCCTATACTCATATCCGAAAATGTTTAGGATATAGGTGTCAGATATGAGTACTTCAAGAAAAATGAAGAGCCGGGGCAACATAGTCAGAAAGAATATTTTCATAATGTGTTATAGCATATAAAAGTTCATTGCATTGCATTAGTTTATCAACTACAACTGTCTGGATTCTGGTCAAGTTCCAGTGCCAGATGTTTACATAAATTTTCAATGTACGAAAAATCCAGGAGTAAATTGAAAAAGTTTGAAACTTCTTTGACATTTAAAAGCTAATTTAACAGTTTCTTTGATTAATTCCACCAGAAAAAATGGTCTGCAAGTTCTGCATTGGTATATTTCCACATGTCATGCATTCAATCACATCTGCACAGATGATACTTGTTGAGCAACTGATGATTAAGACAGAGCTTTCGTGTTTAGGTGTGATTGTGAACGGCTATTATTGGTAAAAGTTTGCTTAATATGGAATCTCTTGATTTGTTTAGATCTTAACTTCTTTGGTTATTGAAATTTTTGTGTGAGGATAGCCGCCTTAACAACAACTTGGCAGGTCCTATTCCTATGTCATTAACTAATATCACGTCACTTCAAGTCTTCTGAGTTCCAACCTTGCTTCTTACATCGAGATCTCTCACTTTGCCCCATTTTCTCTTCTGAGATATAATCATTATTGCATAAGTTATTTATCCTCGAACTGCACTGTGAAATGCAGGGATCTATCGAATAATCGTCTATCAGGAGAGATTCCAGATAATGGCTCCTTCTCACCATTCACACCCATCAGGTTATTTGGCTGACAAATTAGGTACCTTGCTTAGGTGTTTGTTGTTTCAACTGCAGTTTTGCTAACAACTTGGATCTATGTGGCCTGGCTACTGGACGCCCTTGCCCAGGATCTCCACCTTTTTCTCCTCCTCCTCCTTTGGTTCCACCACCACCAATTTGTTTACCCAGTAATTTTCCTTTCATGTCATATATTTCAAATCTATCAAGCAGCCTTTTATGGTTTCTTATTTGCAGTATGTTTTTTTTTAACCATTCTCGCTGTCAAGTAGACTGTATAGTTCCATTTGTCAATGTACTATAATCTTCCTATTGCTTTTTAGTATTTTGTTCCCCTGATATTCTGTAATTTTGTGGCATGTACTTATCATCAATGAGCTGAAAATAATGTCCTTCACCTTTTCTTCTGGCTGAATTTCATCTCAGCTTGCACATCCGGTTCTTTATTTCCAAAGTTTAAATGAACTCTATCACCATGAACTTTGATTCTAATGATAGGTAAGCATTGTATATTCTAATTTCTCCATCATATCATAATTTAGGTGGGAATAGTATTACAGGTGCAAGAGCTGGAGGAGTTGCAGCAGGTGCTGCCTTATTATTTGCTGCACCTGCAATTGCATTTGCATGGTGGCATCAGTGAAAACCTCGAGAATTTTTCTTTGATGTACCTGGTTAGTACTATCTATGAAAATTATTGGGTTCAAGTTTGGGTGACGGTTATAATATTCACCAGTTTATATGACTTTGCAGCGGAGGAAGATCCGGAAGTCCATCTGGGGCAACTTAAGAGGTTTTCACTCCGAGAACTACAAGTTGCCACCAACAGTTTTAGCAACAAAAACATTCTGGGTAGAGGCGGATTTGCTAAGGTTTACAAAGGACGGTTAGCTGACAGTTCGTTGGTGGCTGTGAAACAATTGAAAGTAGAGCGTACACCCAGTGGGAAGTTACAGTTTCAAAGAGAGGTGGAAATGATCAGCATGGCTGTGCATCGAAATCTCCTCAGGCTGCATGGGTTTTGCATGACACCAACTGAACTGTTGCTTGTTTATCCCTACATGGCTAATGGAAGTGTTGCATCGTGTCTAAGAGGTGAAGCCGATGAGCATTTGTGCTCCAATTCATCATTTTTCTTTTCCATCTTGAGTAAATTTTCATATTTTGTTGATTTCATTCTTATAGAACGCCCTCCATTGCAACCTCCACTTGATTGGCCACCACGGAAGAGAATTGCATTGGGATCTGCTAGAGGTCTTTCTTATTTGCATAATCATTGCGACCCAAAGATCATTCATCGTGATGTGAAAGCTGCTACCATTTTGTTGGATGAGTTTGAAGCTGTTGTTGGTGATTTTGATTGGCTAAATTTATGGACCACAAGGATACCCATGTAACTACTGCCATACGTGGCACGATTGGACATATTGCTCCAGAGTATCTCTCTACCAGAAAATCTTCAGAGAAAACTGATGTTTTTGGGAATGGTATCATGCTTCTGGAGCTTATCACTGGACAGCGGGCCTTTGGTCTTGCTTGGCTTGCAAATGATGATGATGATGTCATGTTGCTTGGTTGGGTATGCATATGATGTTTGAGAGGATAACAAAAAGAAGCGTTTTTTTTTTCCAAACACCTGATATAATTCTTATTAGAGAGAATATTTTCATGGCCTGCTTCGTATTAGCTGATTTGCTTGAGCATTTTTTTCTTTTCAGTTCAAAGGACTTCTGAAGAAGTTGAAACTGCTAGTTGATCCTGATTTCCAGAGCAATTACGTAACCACTGAGGTAGAGCGGTTAATCCAGGTTGCTTTGCCATGCACACAAGGTTCCCCAATGGAACGGCCGAAGATGTCAGAAAGTAGTAAGAATGCTTGAAGGTGATGGATTAGCTGAGAGGTGGGACGAGTGGCAAAAAGGTTGAAGCGCTACGGCAGGAGGTGGAACTCGCCCCTCATCCTAATTCTGATTGGATCGTTGACTCAACCGACAATCTCCATGCCGTCGAGTTATATGGTCCAAAGTAAACCATGGCGAAGGTAGAGTAAGAAGAGAAGGGAAATTTTTACTACTCATTTTTTCTTTCTATTTAATTGGCCAAATCCCTGATTTATGTCACCTTGTAAGCCCATTCCACATTGTATTCATTAAGATTTGTGCATACAAGTCAGCATTGCTGAGGTACAAATTTGTTTGATTGAGCCAATGATGTTTCTAAACAAACAGTTGCAACTGTAGCAACCTAACCCCCCCCTTTTTTTTTTCTTTTTTTTTGCAATTGATGGTCTCCTAGTTTTTAATTCTTTCCATAAAGTTTGTGATAGGCATGCCAAAGGGGTCTTGGGCTTGGGGTTCCCATGGATGGAATTTTTCTAGGGGGATTTATTTATTTTTTGAATGGCTGTAATTGTTTATAGCTACTTCTGTAATCACAAGTTTGTATCACCTGCTTTGGGTGTTAAACCGTTAATGCTTCTAATCAGTATTTATATTACTCCGACTTTTTGTTTCTTTCTAAAGTATTTGTATCTAACACTAATGTCTTAAACATTTCATGTTTGACACATTCGAATATGAGTATAAAAGGATGATCCTACAAATATATGAAAAGAACAAAAAAAATTATTTTTATGTTGGACTTGTATCTGTATCCAATACCCCTTTCTTTCTTGTCTACTATTTTATAACACGTTACAACAATTGCAAATCTGTATAAGGTGTTTTCAGAGCTGCCTAATCAGGCAGCTGCCTCCCTGAGCAGCAGCTAAAGCATCCATGGCTTTATTCACAGCAAAGAAGACCAGTAGAATGGATTAAGAAGTGGGAAAATTGCGTCAACAAACTTTAAGAATTATTCAGAACTGATAGAAGATACTCATAAACTAAAAATGAACCATGCTTAGCTTTAATTGAGAGATGCTATGTTAGAGGGCGCAAGCACAGTGATTAAATTAAAAGATGGATACTTCAATTATGTAAACTTGTTTGAAGAAGGAATGAATGGATCAATGTTGAAAAAATTGAATCATATAGTTGGATTGAATTGATTGAATTGGGAAAACAGTGGTATATTTAGTTAGGTACATATTATAAAATCGAAGGTATAAAATTGAAGGTTTTTCAAACAGATGAAAAATCAATTGAGTTAGTAAAAATGTAAAAAAAAACTAAAAATAATCCATTTAAAACCTTTTTTTTTTTAAAAATTATTTTACATAAAGAACATATATATTAAAAACAATACTATTTAACAAAATATATATTTTATTAAATATTTAATAAATATAATGAAAATTACTTATTTAATTTTTAATTTCTTTTATTTGCTAGTCCAATCGGTTTTCAAGCCCGGTTTTTTAAACATTGA
>JBBYHK010475963.1:0-18911 GCA_038382065.1 Adansonia grandidieri | reverse complement strand
GTCAACCATAATAAAAATCAAGAATTCTTAGTTGTGTAATTCGATAATGTGAATGAAATTAATGAAAGGTTTAAGTACAAAAATTTATACTATTTCGTTTTAGGATAAGTCATTTTAATTCTTTGCTATTTAGTTGTTTTTTATTTTTTTTCGTATGCAAAAGTTGAGACTTTGAAAGTAGATAATTTATCCTTTCAACATTATCCATAACAATGCGTTGCATCATATCACTAGTTTTCTTAATGCGAACAACAAAACTATTCAATGAATCAAAAAACCCAATCAAGTTTAGCACAAACTTTTTCTTCTATTTTCTTGGCAGCCATATAGAAGTTTCCACAGTGAAAATAGGATTTTCAAGTACTTTTTAGGACAAAGCATTTAATTCTTTTCTATTTAGCTATTGTTTATGTTATTTAGTATGCACAAAGTTAAAATTTTGAATAGCCAGAAAAGTAGAAAATATATCCTTTTAATAGTATCTATAACAATCCATTGCATCATATCACTAGTTCTCTTAATGCAAACAAAATAAACTATTTAATGAGTCAAAAAGCCAATCAAGTTCAGGAAAAGTTTCTCCCTCTATTTTCTAGGGAACCAAATAAAGAATTTCAGCAGTGGGATCTTACCTTGTAAATAGGTCCAAAACCCCCTTTTGCCAAGCTTGTGATGAGGGCGGAAATTTTTGGTAGCAACAACTAAAGTCTTCAAAGATAAGTGCTTTTGCTTTTGTTAAGCTATTTCCTTCAAGTCTTCTTCATTTTGCCCTTATGATTAAAAGACCAAATAACACAAAGATCATCAAACATGTCAGAAAAGCATCAAACTTTCACTTTTGTCATACAAAATCTAACAATAGGATTATACCATTGCAAGAGTTGGACTTCAAAGGCTCATTAGATTTTTAAAGCAATTCCAGCATTTGCTCAAGGGCTTTGAAACTTGGAACTAGTAAAACTTTTGAAACTAGACTATGAAATGGAAAATTTTTTCTTGAAATTTATTTGGATTTAAAGGAACTAATAAATTCTTAGGAAATTTTGGAGCTTCAAGAGTTTAGAGGAAAGCTGAAGAAGATTGTTTTTGAAATTTTAAGAACAATTTTAAATATTATCAATTTCATGTAATATATTTCCTTCCATTTGGCATGTTCCGAACTATAAAGATTAGAGGGCTCTGCTGCGTGGTTCTCAAACTGTAGTTTCCACCTTGAAAAGTTATATTCATAAATTGGGACACACCCACAGCCAAATTAGGAAAGACAAAAGGCAAGAACTAATAATCTAATCTTTAATGCCAAATTAGGCTAAATTAGGGAAAGGTAAAATAAAAAACATAAAATAAATTTAAGAAAGCTAAAGATATTACCTTCTAAAGCCTAATGCAAGAAAGAATGAGACAAAATCAAGCCTTCAAGGATGAGAAACGGAGATATGGAAAAATGATTAAAAGATGCAAAGTGAGGAAAATAGATTTTAGAAGATTTTTAATTGAAACATTCAGTAGCATTTCTTTAATGAAACATCGCAATATTATTTAATAATGGCATTTGAGTTAAAACACCACCAATTAAAGGAATTTTTTTAAACAATGCCACTAATTTTGCAACTCTAGTGCCGTTTATTCTTCAAATGCCTCAATTCCACTATTCTAAAATATATTCCAAATTTTGAGCGCATAAAGGAAGAAAGAATAGCAATTCATTTTATTAAGTTAGCAGCGTTTATAATTAAAATGCTACTAATTTCAATAATTAAGTGGTGTTTATACCATAAACACCATAAAAATCTTTATATAATGACCTTTGAATTTAAAATGCCACTAATATCTTTAAAATTTGAATAAAATGGCGTGTTTTAGTCAAACACTACTATAAAATGCCATTATAACCCCATTCGTTGTTGTGATATTTGAGAAAAATCTTATAATAAAGAAATACCTCATTAACATTAATAAAATATAATGTTTAAATACATGAAATTAGTAAATGTTAATGCCTCTTAAGCATAATGATTGGCTTGTAGGGCTTACACTGACAATTTCCTATTAGTACTAAAGCAATCGCTTATATGTCAAAGTCTCATGCCCTCTATGCAATAATCATTTTCTTATTAGGATAGAACTTTTGTGAGTGGATTAGCTAATTTCTCTTTGGTGGTTACTCATTCCATACTAACATCACTTTGCTCTATAGTATCTCTAATAATGTGATAACACTGTAATAGATGTTAGATTTGTGATAAGTAAATTAGGGTGGATCAACAATGCTGGAACCACACCAAGTTCTAAAATGAACTTTTTCAACCAAACTTTCTCCTTTGTGGCTTCACAAGTGAAAATGCATTTGGCTTTTGTCATTGAGTCTACAGTTGTAGCCTATTTAGAATTTTTCTCACTAACCATAGCACCATTAATGGTAAATATAAACTTGCTTTATGATTTGTAGTTATCCCAATTTGATTGGAACCTAACTTAGAGATCAGCCCCTCCATAAACCAAAAAGATATCCTTAGTCCTTTGTAAGCACTTTCGGTCTAGTGACCCTCACCAAGATTCCTTTGGTATCTACTTGTGATACTTAGAGCATATGATACATCTGGTTTAGTACACAACATGACATACATGATAGGTCTAACTATCGAAGCATAAGAAATTTCATCCATCCTTGTCCTCTCATCATATGTCTTAGGATAAATTTTTTTTTAGGTATTGCACACCATCTACCATAAGCAAGTTTCCTCTCTTAGAGTTATCCATTTTAAACCTTCTAAGAATTTTATCTATGTAGAAGGATTGGGATAAGCCAAGCATTTGTTTTGATCTATCTCTATAGATTATAATTCCCAAATGAGTATAGCTTCTCCTAAAACTTTCATGAAAATTGTCTGGATAGCCAGACATTAGTGGTTTAAAGCAAAGGTTCTTGCTTGATCTTACGAAATTAATGGAGTACTTATGTTTTATGAGTTACAGGTAGGGCATCTGATCCTTTATCCCTTAACTCCAATTCCATAAGAATGTCTATTTATGGTTTTTAAACTTCTTTAAGATCAACTTTACTCTTACTAATCTCTTCTAGCAGAAACTCTTTCTCTAGAAAAATAGCGTGTTTGGAAATACACACTTTTTGTTCAGTTAGGTTGTAAAAGTAATTTCCATAAGTTTCCTTAGAATAACCTACATTTACCTAACCTAGCTTCAAACTTGTTAAATATTGTTCCACCTTTTGTTACATTTACCTAACCTAGCTAAAAGCTTGTTAGATACTATTTACTTTATATAAATAGGATAACCCTAAATCTTAAGGTGAGACATATATGGTCTTTTACTAAGCCACGTCTTATATGGTGTCTTTTCTATAGATTTGGATGGAACTCTATTTAAAAGATATGTTGCGATCTTAAAAGCATATCCCCAAAAGGATATTGGAAGCTCTACCTTAGACATCATGGAACAAACCATGTCTAACAAGGTTTGTTTTCTTCTTTCAGACACTCCACTATGCTGTGGAGTTTTTAGGTAGAGTCCATTCTGATAAAATTTCATTTTTTGTCAGATGACCCAAGAATTCTTGACTTATGTATTCTCTTCTTAAATGAGATTTAAGAGCTAGAATACTCTTGCTAGTGTTTTTCTCTATTTTAGCCTTAAACTCTTTCAATTTTTAAAAGCTTTGGACTTGTACTTCATCAAGTACACATACCTCTATCTTGAGTAATCATTGATAAAGGTAATAAGGTTGGAATACCCATTCTAGCCATTATTCATTGGTCCGCATACATTTGAATGTACAAGGCCCAATAAATCACTAGCCTTTTCCCTTTTCTTGGTGAAAGGTGTTTTATTCATCATGCCAAGAAGACAACACTTACATGTCCCATATGATTCAAAATCAAATAAGTCAAGATAGCTTTGTTTGTATAACGTAGCTACTTAAGTCTCATTGACATGTCCAAGCTTATAAGGCCATATATTTGTCTTTGCTGGATTACTCCTTTTAGTCTCATTGACATATTCAAGCCTACAATGCCATATCTTTTGTAAAGGCAAATCTAGATCAAGCACAAACAGCCTGTTCTTAAATAATGCCAATCTATAAACCATGTTATTTAGAATAATAGTGCAGCTTTTGCCTTTTATTCTAAATTCAAAATCACTAATCCATAAGCCATATATTTGTTTTTGTTGGATCACTCCTTTTAGTCTTATTGACATAAAGACATTCTTTTAGTTCCAAGGTTATGCTTGAAGGCAATGATAAGGTACAAGTTTTAACGGTAGTGGCTGTAGCTTTTGCTCTATTGCTTATTCTTAGAGCTACCTTATTAGAGCCTAACTTTCTACTATTCTTTAGCAAACTTATGTCATTATATAAGTTTAATCCACAACCTGAATCAATTATCTAAGTTGTCAAATCATAAGTAAAGTAATTTAACTCAATCATGTCAAGGTCAGTTACCTTTCTTTTATTGAGAACATTTCTTAATTTCATATACCACTCAAAATGTTTTAGGCTTATGGCATTTTGTATGCCTCGCAATATAATTATTGTAGTTACCATTGTCAACAACCTAGTATAAATTGACTATTAATTAGATATTAATCTTTGTATCATTAAGGATGAGGTATGAAATCTATATTTACTATTATATAGATATCTCTTCAAGGTATTTTTAGTGCACTAAGATCCCTTTCAACATGTTGCAACCTTGAGTCAACTCAACAAATCAAAAATAGCCTAATTAGATAGGGAACATAGCTCGCCAATTGCATCTCTATGCAACTCCTGAATTCCTCAGGTGGCAACTCTTTATTTAAATGTCTCACCTACATTTCGCCCAACTATCACCTCTAATGCCATGTGGTCAAGTTGTACGCATTAGAACAACACAACATTAGTTGAGTAAGACCCATCATTTATAACTTAAGTAATTTAGATGGCTCAAACCTTGAGTCAGCTCAATAAATCTTAACGGTTGAAATTCAAGTATTTTCTTATGCATGATGGTAGTCATCTTTATCATGTGAATCATGTGACTTAATATTGTACGAGGGATTTCATTTGTTCCTTTATTCTTTTAATTAAGGTCTCATCATATTTGCATGCATAACATTTATAACATCACATAAAATAAATCTACTATCATGCATACTACTTGGATGATTATGGACTACTATTTAATGCAATTTCCTTAAGCCGTCAAAGGAAATTTTTTAGTCAATTCCTAGGTGATCACATGTAAAGTCTTTAAAAGCTTTTTGCAATCTCTTGGGCTTCGTGATGCTTTCTCTTGGATCTCCATCTTTGAGTTCAAAAGTTTTCCTAACTAACCTTAATTTTACACTTAATCTAAGTATATTTGTAATAAAGAATCCTCGCATCTAATTTTCCATAATAAAAAAAAAAAAACCTTAGATTTACATTTTCCAAAACTTCATGCATTAAAGAGGATTATATCTAAATAGAGACCAAATGGAACTGATTTAACTGAGACAAATGAGATATAATTAGTAGGTATCGATTTTGGGCATTGTAGGGATGCTAGTCCTTCTGTGCATGCAACCAAATCTTGAGGCCAACCAATGAATCTTTGGACTTTGTAAACTTTGAAATTAGTGTTTCAAGTTTCCTAACTCATAATATTGTTTCCAAGAAGCATCCGATCTTGCCTAGCCTAAAAGGATTGGTGGCGACTTCAAGTTTATGGCCACTTTATCATGGCCATCAGGGTTCAATTGGATAAATGACTCATCTGATGGTCTCTATCCCCTTCATATCATCACGCTTAATCTAAATCCCAATCAACGGATAGCTCAAAGGTCTAACCATAACTAACCACCATTTATTTTTAAGTTAAGCGGGCTATACCTTTCAAATCATATAAAGTTTTAAAGGTCAAGCATGTCGCAATAGCATGAAGATGGAGACATCTTTAAATTGAGTATGTCTCAATAATGCATGAAAAGATTAAGATAGGGTACTGTCAAAATGATTGGTAAGATCTACAGATTGTATGGACCAATTAGGATAGTACTGAAAGGGAAATCATTCACTAAAAGATACAAAGATATCGCTCTTCTACTTCAAGTTTGTTTGGATGTTAGTTTATTGAAATTTGCCTTTTAGGTTTGGAATCCAGCATGCCAATGTTTCACTTTTAATCATAAAGATTTGGTCCCCACTATTGATGAATACATTGTGTTACTTAACATTGAAAGGGCAAAGGTCGATAGGATATATTGCAAACGTTGAATCCTCCAACCTTCAAGAAAAGATTAGCTCAAATCCTTGGGGGCAATGAAGTCTTGGATTGAAAGTCATATCAAAACCAAAAAGTATGGTGAATGCATCTCATGGGCTAGTTTGAAAGAAGCAATCGTGAGTGTCATTGATATCTGAAAAATCCAAGATATCTATGCTTTGGCAATATATGGTCTGGTTATATTCCCTAGTGGAGTTACCAAGCTATCGCCACGTGCCCAGCCTTTAAAACTTTGAATGATCCGAAGGGCATAGCGCGCTCGACTTAAAAATAAATGATGGTTGGTTATGGTCGAGCCTTTGAGCTATCCCTTGATTGGGATTTAGATCAGGTGTGATGATATAAAGAGGATAGGGACCATCAGACCAGTTGCTCATCCAACTAGACCTGGATGGCCACCATGAAGTGGCCATAAACTTGGAGTCACCACTAATCTTTTCAGGCTAGGCAAGATCAGATGCCTATTGAAAATAATATTATGAGTTATGAAACTCGATAAACTAATTTCAAGGTCTACCAAGTCCAAAGATTCGTTGGTTAGGCTCGAGAGTTGGTCATGCTCAGGGAAGGACTAGCATCCCTACAATGCCCAAAATCGATACCTACTAACTATATCTTACTTTGATCTCAGTTAAATTAGTTCCATTTGGTCTTTATTTAGATATAACCCGTAATGCATAAAGTTTTGGAAAATGTAAATTCGAGGTTTTTTTTATTAAGGAAAATTAGATCACCTATATGCCTAGGAGTAGTGAGGAACATAGGGATTTTTTATGAAAACAATATTTGGATTAGATTTTAAAAATTGGATGTTTCGTATTAGGCACTGGAGAGATAATAGCACGAAACATCGCCTCGTAAATATTATTGGAAAACAAATTTGAAATATGAGTGCACAACAACACTATGAAAGGAAATAAGCTAGTAAGGCAAAAAATGAGAAATATAATAATATCATAAACAAGCAATCATAAACAAAAGAACATAAAAAATAGGGGTCATCGAAATATGCCATAATTGCCTTCGATTATTGAAGAATAACTAGGATGACAATCTTAGGACTGGTCTGGATTTGGTGATAATTTAAAGAACAGAGATGATTTTTATCAAAAAAGTTTAGGGCATCTGGAAGAGAAAAAATTTTATGTTTCTTAGGGAAAAAAATTTATGTTTCTTAGGTAAAAACAGGGTTGGAGTATCCCCTCGGTAAGGTAGGGCTGGGGTATCCTCTAAAATAGAGTTATGAAAATATTTAAGATTAAAGTGAAAATTTGAATTTTTAATGAAAGAAAATGGGGTTGCAGTATCCTCTTTAACTAGTGGGGTTAGAGTATCCCCAAAGTTTGGAAAACATTTAGGAACGAAAAGAAAATTTGAATTTTTTTATTAAAAATGGGGTTGGAGTATCCCTTTTGGTGTAATGGAGTTAGAGTATCTCCACTAACAAAAATTTTAATATTAAATTCTATTTTTTTATTTTAATTTTGATCCAAGTTAAAAGGGGTTGATGTTGTAAAAGAATGAATCGGGCACATTTTTGAGACATCTGAACGTCTCGATAAAAGGGGATTCAAAAATTAGGTTGAAAACAGAGGACAACATCATGTCGTCTCCATTTTTGGATTGTGTTAAGTGCATCCGAAGACTTCAGAGGGTAAATGAGGTACCATTAGAAAGGTAGATGGACAAGGTTTAATATAAAAATAGTCCAAAATTCTAGAAATCACTTTCTAGGCATAATTAATTTTCGAAGTTAGGTTCATCTTAGTATCGGTAGCATGTACAATCAAAAGGTCATGATGGATTTCAAAAATCATTCTAAGCTTATCCGAGATCGTTGATCATAGATAATACCTTTCTGGAAAAGGAATTTTGCGAACTTTTTAGGAAAATATTTGGAAATTTTGTAAAAATCTTTTGATGGGTCGTAATGGTTTAAACAGAATGGTGCATGCTAGTTTTAGGGGTTTTGGACAACAAAAGTTCCTCATTCGGGATGATCTAAGGGTAAATAAGACACCATTGAAAGCTAATTCGATGCTTTTTAAAGGAAAAAGATTAGAAAAATCAAAGGAAATATTTTATGGTTTGAAAATGATTTTTCAAGTTCAAACTATAGTGTTGCTAGAGTAAAAACATAGGGATTATTCGATATTTTGATCTTTCAAAGATAGGCTTGGGTTGAGCACGTTCGAACCATAGGCTTCACAAGTTCACTCCATAATCAAAGTAGTTTGGTATAATGGAACAACCCGTTGACCATGTCACAATAAGGAACATGAGACTCAAGATCAGAGATTAATACTAAAAGGATTTCTTTTCTTTTTTTTTGTTTTTTTTTTTGAAAAATGAAATTATTTCATTATGAATCCAGAGCTGAAATGTTGATTTGCCCCTAAGATTGGGAGACCAATTTGATGAAAACATTAAGTCCATGCTACTTTTCATCTATTGAAGGTAACATGAACTTAACTTAGGGATGTTTCTAAAAATTAGTTTGTAAGAAATAAGCAAGCATTTTAATGGAGATATCATGAACAAAATTCAACCCATACAAAGATAAACATGTATTAAACATGCAAACATGCGAAGATGACATTTTGACATGGAAATGGGCGACATGGATGCAAGAAGAAGACAAATAGGTTGCATGGAGATGATATAAACATGTTTATACAATAGAGTGGATGTTGGATTTATCAAGACAACATTTTTATTTAATAAGCTTCCTTATAAGAAAAATATTTGAAAATACCTAAGACATATTAAAATTACCATTTAAATGTGAAATGGATATATGAATATAGAAGGAACATGGCAAAAGGTGCATGAAAAGAGGCTGTATGATGATGAATAAGCATGGTGAGTTTACATATCTAACAACATCAAGGTGTCAAGAGGGTTATCAAGATCCTAGGACTACCACAACAAAGGCAACTAAGATGCATGAGAGTATTAGGAGGGCGATGGCATAATGAAGGGCTCACTAAAATGAAATGGATAATCAAAACAAAAAAAAATATAGAACAAAGTAAAAAGATATACCAATAAAATCTTAAAGTTTTTTCGTTTTTTTTTAAGTAGCAATTTTAAGCTCAGTTCTTTCCCTCATTTTGCTATTGCTTAGCAAGAAAATGGTGAAAGAAAGAAGCTTTTTAGAAAAATGGTTGCTAGTGGGGTGTTTGAGGATGAAAGTGTGTGAAAGGTTGAGTTTTTGAAGGTGTTTTGATGGTGGTTTTGGGAAGCTATGGGAATGGAAGTTGGTTAAGGGTGGAAGGCAATGGAATAGTGTTTAGGTGAGTCATTAGAGCTAAAGTTGATGTAGGATTTATGGCGATGGATAAAGAGTTTTCTAGGATTGCTGGAGAGCTTTTTTTGGTAGCTAAAAGCTTTTTTTCCTATGATAGCTAATAGTGTTTGATTTAATGCTCAGTCTCTACTTTTAGAAGACCTGCAAAGGCATTTTTTATTTTTCTTTTCTTCATAAGGGACATCTCTAGCTACCATGCTCAGCTGACTTTCTTCTTATTAGTTCTGCCATGCTGAGCAAGGAGGCAAAAAGGCTGTGACAGCCTACAACTGGAGATATGCCTACCACACCCTCTTGCACCCATATATTTTATGAAAGTGACCTTTGTCATTAATTGTTTGGGCTCCAAACATTTCTTTGAATATGTTAATGAAAACATGGTTGAGGTTTGTAAAGTTTTATGATAGTTCCTTGGTGCAAAAACATGCTTAAATCAGGTTTTCAAAGGCTAAAAAGTGGCTCAAACTAGGCAAAAATACAATTGTGTATCGATACAAAACATGTTGTATCGATATATAAGGTACCTTTTACTCTTGAGTATTCATACAATGACAATAGTAAATTGCTCCATGATCTTATGCATAAGGAAATCGAGGTCTATATGGATGACATGATCGCCAAATCAAAAAAAGAGAGTGAACATGTTATCAATTTATGAAAACTCTTTAAAAGGTTTTGCAAATACTAGCTCAAGCTAAATCCCGCCCAATGCAATTTCGGTGCCATATCCGCTAAACTATTAGGTTTCATTGTGTGTGAGAAGAAAATAGAGGTTGATCCTGGCGAGGTTAAGGCCATTTAGAATATGCCACCACCTCAGACTCAAAAGGAACTGAGAAGTTTCCTAGGGAGGCTAAACTACATTGCTCGATTCATATCTTAGTTGACTGACAAATGCGATCTGATCTTTAGGCTACTAAAAAGACAAAATCCTAAAGAGTGGAATCAAGAATGCCAAGAAGCTTTCAATAAGGTCAAACATTACCTTTCGAACCTTCTAATACTTTTGCCATCTATGCTTGGACGATCGCTAATCTTGTATCTATCAATCCTAGACAAGTTGATGGGTTGTGTATTAGGACAACATGATGAATCAGGAAAGAAAGAAGAGGTTGTCTATTACTTGAGCAAAAAGTTTATGGAATATGAAAATAATTATTCATTCGTAGAGAAGCAATGTTGCGCTTTAGCTTAGACAGCCCAAAGGTTAAGGTAATACATGCTGTACCACACTGCATGGTTAATTGCCAAGCTTAATCCCATCAAGTATATGTGTGAAGCCCTTGCCTTGTTGAGGGATTAGCCAGATGGCAAGTTATGCTTTCTGAGTAAGACATCATGTACATGAACCATAAAGCCATAAAGGTAGTGTCAATAGCAAACTTTTTGGCAAGTCGAGCCATAGATGACTATAGCTTTTAAACTTCGAGTTCCCTGACGAAGACTTGATATGCATATCTGAGGCGAAAAACATGATCAAGTACGGGTCATCGTGGAGAATGTATTTTGATGGAGCTTTTAACACACTAGGGCATGGAATTAGGGCAATTCTCCTCTTCCCCAAGGGAAACCATTACCCTTTCATAGCCAAATTGAACTTTGACTGCGCCAACAATATAGTCGAATATGAAGCCCATATGATGGGACTTCAGGTGGCCATTAAAAGGGGCATGCGAACACTGTAAGTATTTGGAGATTCAACCATCATCATTTACCAACTAAAAAGAGAATGTCAAACACGTGATGCTAAACTAATCCACTATGGGAATTTAACATCAGAGCTCAAAAAAGAGTTTGATGATATTAGTTTTCATCATCTATCTCGAGAAAAGAATTAAGTTGCTGATGCTTTGCCACTTTATCTTCCATGTTTAAAGTTAATTAAGAATTAAACATTGCTCCTATCCAAATGAGTATCTATTCAACCCCAGCACATTGCTAGAATGTTGAAGAAGAGAAGGATGGTTTGCCATGGTATCATGACATCTTTCAATACATCAAGGATCAACGGTTCCCAAAAGATGCCACTAAAACTGATAAAAGAACCATCAGACGATTAGTTACGAACTTCATTTTGGATGGGGAGATTTTGTTCAAGAAAGGCTAGGATCAGGTGTTACTTTGATATATGGATGCCTCTGAAACAAAAGAATACTTAAAGAAGTTCATGCAGGGATTTATGGTATGCATACTAATTTACACCAAATGTCAAGATAAGTCATGCACTCAGGTTATTATTGGTTGACTCTAAAAAAAGATTGCATTAAATATGTTTGAAAGTGTCATATATGCCAAATCTACACTGATAAGATCCATGTCCCACCAACACCCTTGCATGTTATGATAGCTCATGGTTCTTTTCTCTATAGGGCATGGACATGATTAGACATATTTCTTGCAAGGCTTCTAATGGGCATCGCTTTATTTTGGTCATGATCAATTATTTCACTAAATGGATAGAGGTAGCTTCTTATGCCAATGTCACCAGATCTATCGTGTGCAAATTTATGAAACGGGACATCATCTGTAGATATGGTCTTCTCGAACAAATCATTACTGATAATGCATGCAACTTGAAAAACAAGATAACGTAAGTAGTCTACTCTTAGTTCAAGATTCAACATTGAAACTCCATCCTATACCGCCTGAAGATGAATGGAGCATTTGAAATAGCCAACAAGAATATTAAGAAGATAGTTGAAAAGATGGCTGAGACGTATAAAGATTGGCATGAAAAGTTGCCTTTTGCTTTACATGCTTATTGCATGGCTGTACGAACTTCTATAGGTGCTACCCTATTTTCCCTGGTCTACGGTATAAAGGCTATCCTACATATTAAGGCTAAAATTGCTTTCCTCAGAGTTTTAATGGAATCACAACTTGAAGAGGCTGAATAGGTTAAAAACCAATTTGAGTAGCTTAATCACATCGAAGAGAAAAGGATCACAACCATCTGTCATAAGTAGATGTATCAAAAGTGCATAATGAGAGCCCATGACAAAAATCTTCCTTATTAGTTTTGAGAAGGTGACTTGGTGCTCAAACAAATTCTCTCAATCCATAAAGATGTTCACTAAAAATAGACCCCAAATTGGGAAGGGCCATACATGGTGGAATACGTATTCTCTGGAAGAGCCTTAATCTTAACCGAGATGGATGGTAGTGACTTGCCCAATCCCGTGAACTCTGATTCTGTTACGGAATACTATGCTTAAAAGAACTTTAGGATGAAAACCCCAAAGGCTGTTCCATTAGTCCTACGTCTACCACTCACCAAAAACAAAAACAAAAACAATAAACAGCTTAAGTTGAAAATCCGAAAGGGTGGCTTAAGCAATCAGACCTTGTTCCTCTGATCAAACTAAGTTGTAACCTAACCCATCTATTTTATTCCAACTAAACCCCACTAAACCTCATCCATATCTACACTCGAAAAATGGAAACTACCTAACTTAGAGGCCTTCATCCCACCATAGGGCAATCTAAGGGATTTTCTTATAAGTCGCCAGAACCAAAAGGATCAATTGCTTGAAAAAAATCTCCAAAAGCACTCAGTAGAGAATTCATGTCATCAGCATTAGAGCCAATTGACCAGGAAGACTTTTCTCATCTCTTTTGTATTTTAAAACCTTCCACAATGTTACACGTTTGTTTTGTAACTTGTACCCTTTCCTTTTGAATAAAAAAATATTACTTGATTTCTCGCAAAATCTTTGCATAGCACTGTATTTCATGTTGCATCATGTTTATCTGTTAATTGATAATGCTTGATAAATGGGTAAAATTGATAATAGAATTTCTTAGCATTACTTTGAAAGATAAAACTTTGTAGGAACTTTGTTTCATGTTTAAATACCAAGAATAAACTCTTAGGGCCACAACCGATCTTGCATTAGGACCCCATATTTGGAAAATATGCTCAAAACCTCCTCCTAGTAAGTGGTCATGAACCTACTATACCTTCAAAGAAAGGACAACCTTAACATTTAAAGCCTCTAGAAATCTAGAGCAAGATTGACAAACCCTGGGCAATAGGCCACCTCACCAAGCTGAAGAAAGCCAAAAACCACCCCTTGGATTAGGCTTTTAAAGTCATCACCCTTCCATCAATAAGGCAGGCATTTATATCTCCATGGATTATGTAGCATTTAACATCTTACAAGTATCAGCTCTCATATACAAAGTCAAATTTATAGGGAACCTACAGTATAATTTTTTGATTTTGAGAAACCTCAAAAGGCCTCAAGTAAATATCTTTTACCTTACAAGATTATTGAAAATCATCCAAGAGAAGTATCCCAAACTCATTTTCTTTCATTCCTTAAAGATTAGGACACTTATGTAAGCCCACGTAAGCAATTGGCAACTACATACCTTAGTCTTTAAAGAGCAGGATGCTTCCCTACCTTTAAGCCCACACAAGCTGGTGGCAACTACATACCTCAATCCTCAAAGAGCAGGATGCTTCCTTACCTCAAAGCCTATAAAAGCTAGTGGCAACTACTTACCTCAGTCCTTAAAGAGTAGGACACTTATTAAAGCCCACACAAAAGCTGGTGGCACTACATAACCTACCTTAGTCCTCAAAGAATAGGATGTTTTTTTTTACCTTAAAGCTTACACAAGCTGGTGGTACTTGTTTACCTTAGTTCATGAAATGCTGGACGTCTTTCTTTACCTACCTCAAAGCCCACATAAGCTAATGGCACTTGTTTGGAAAAAAAAATGAAAAATAACCTAGTAAGAAGGTGAAACTCGTAGAAAACTTATCAAAATCTTCTTTTCTATAAGTTGTTTAACCCATCTCAACATGATACTAAATAACTCTGCACTTCTCAACAAGCACACAAATCCATCATCCCATTTGAAAAAGTGGTGTCTATTTGTCTTTACCCTATTTTTAATGCTTAGCAACAGCCAAAGAGGGGTAGCTGTAGACACTTCATTTTGTCTGGATCAGTTTTTGGCATTCTAGGAGTTAGGTAAAAGATGATAAAATCAAAAAATAGAAACAAAAGCTAGGGGATGATTGTCGGGCACTGTGTCGCCAGGCACTATTAGGTGATAAGGCACCAAGTGAAAAAATTTTTTTAGGAAGGACTAAAATGCCTATGGGTCATAATAAAGAAAATGTAAAAACAAGGCATCAAAGGCCATTTTTCATGGTGTCACCAAGGTTATTCAAATGAATACACAAATCAATTTCCCATTGTTTGTGACCAAGGTGAGGTAAATCGGGAAGCCACAGGTACTTACAAGCTATATTAGGGCGCAAGTATTAAAATAAGGCCTTTATAGTGTGAAAAACTTGAATTTTCACATGTAATATCGATATAAGAGGGTTTACTATCGATACCTGGCATGTTTGTATCAATACAAACCTTGGCAGTAGCTAAAGTTGTGATTTTTGGCAAAATGTATCGATAAACAAGCATGAGTATTGATACAAATCCATGGAGTATCGATACAGGCCTCTAAGTCTCTAGACTAGAAACATTTTTTACTCATAGTATCAATGCATAGCTCATTGTATCGATACTCAGAAGTAAAATTAATTGTGTATCGATACAACATGTTTTGTATCAATACACCAAGGCATTTTTTCCTAGTTTGAGCCACTTTTTAGCCTTTGAAAACCCGATTTAAACATGTTTTTGCACCAAAGAACTATCATAAAACATTGCAAACTTAACCATGGGTTCATGAATGGATTCAAACAAATTTTTAGAGATCAAACAATTAATAACAGAGGTCACTTTCATAAGATATATGGATGTAAGAGGGTGTGGTAGGTATATCTCTAGTTGTAGGCTATCATAGCCTTTCTGCCTTCTTGCTTAGCATGGTAAAACCAAAAAAAGGAAAGTTAGCTGAGCATGGTCGCTAGCGATGTCCCTTTGTGCAGAAGGGAAAAATTAAAAATGCTTTTGCATGGTCTTTTAGCATTAAATCAAACACTACCAGTTATCTCCCAGAAGACTCTCTATCTATTCCCATAAATCTTTTAGCAACTCTATCTCTAAAAATTCACCAAAAATACTGTTTTATTCTCTTTACCTTTAAACAACCTCCATTCTCGTAGCTTCTTAAAACCACCACCAGAACACGATCAAAAACTCAATCTTTTACATATTTTCATCCTTAAAACACCCCATCAACAACCATTTTACTAGAAAGCTCCTTTCTTTCACCCTTTTCTTGCTAAAGAATAGCAAAAAGAAGAAAGAGACTGAGCTTAAAGTTGCTACTTTAAAAAGGAGGAAAGTTTAAGCTTTTGCTGGTATATTATTTACCTTGTTCTAGACATTTTCTATTTTGATCATCCATTTCATTTTAGTGAGCCCTTTATGCTGCCATGGCCCTTCTAATACTCTTATGCATCTTTGTTGCCTTGGTTGTGGTAGTCCTAGGATCTCAATGGCCTTCTTGACACCATGATGTTATAGGATATATATAAACTGATCATGCTTCATTTTTAGCATCATAAAACCTTTTTCATACACCTTTTTCTGTGTTCCTTCCATATTCACATTCCTAGTTCATATTTAAATGGTCACCTTAATGTGTCTTAGTATGTTTAAATATTTTTCTTGGGTTTTAAGGAGGCTCATGAAATAAAAATGCTGTTTTAACATCTTTAACATCAACTCCTTTGTATAAACATGTTTATATCATCTCCATGCACCCTATTTGTCATCTTCTTGCACCTATGTCACCTATTTCTATGTTAAAATGTCATCTTTGATTGTTTGCATGTTTAATCCATGTTTATGTTTGTATGTGCTATATTTTGTTCATGATATCTCCATTAAAATGCTTGCTTGTCTCTTACAAACTGATTTTTAGAAACTTCCCCAAGTTAAGTTCATGTTACTTTCAATAGATGAAGAATAGCATGGACTTAATGTTTTCATCAAATTGGTTTCCCAATCTTAGGGCCAAATCAACATTTCAGATCTAGATTCATGGTGAAAAAAGTTTATTTTTCAAAGAAAAAAGAAAATCCTTTTTAGTATTAATCCTTGATCTTAAGCCTCGTGTTCCTTTTAGTGACATGGTTAACGGGTTGTTCCATTATCCCAAACTACTCTGAGATTATGGAATCAACTTGTGAAGCTCATTTTACTTTCTATCTCAGAGTTTGAACATCTTAGACCCGAGTCTATCTTCAAAAAAAATCGAAACATCAAATAATCTCCCCTATTTTTGCTCTAGTAGTCTGAACTTGAAAAATCATTTTTAAACCACAAAATATTTCCATTGGTTTTTCTAATATTTTTCCTTTAAAGGCCATCGAATTACCTTTCTAACGATGCCTTATTTGCCCTTGGATCATCCTGGATGAGAGAGTTATGATTTTTTGAACCTAAGCTATTTGAAACCCTTAGAACCAGCATGTAGCATTTTCTTTGGGGCCATTACTGCCCACCATTGATTTTTACAAAATTTCAAAATATTTTTTTCAAAAATTTCACAAAATTCCTTTTTTGAAAAGGTATTAGTTGCCATCTAATGATCCCAAATAAGCTTAGATAATTTTTCAAAATCCATCATGCCCTTTTAGTTGTACACGCTACCAGTGCTGAGACAAACCAAATTTCAAAAATTAATTCCACCTAGAAAGTGATTTTCTAGAATTTTTAAAATATTTTTATATTAAACCTTGTCGAGATACATTTCCAACAGTACCTCATTTACCCTCTCAAGTCTTCGGATGCACCTGAATGAAATCTAGAAATAGAGATGACATGATGCAATCTAGTGTTTTCAACCTAATTTTCAAATCCCCTTTTATCGAGATGTTTAGATGTCTTGAAAATATGCCTGGTTAATTCCCCCACAACATCAACCCCTTTTGACTCAGATCAAGATTAAAATACAAAAAATAGGATTTCATATTACAATTTTTGCTAATGGAGATACTCCAACTCCATTATTCCAAAGGGATACTCCAACCGCAATTTTAATTAAAAAATTTAAATTTTCTCTTTGTTCCTAAATGTTTTCCTAACTTTGGGGATGCTTCAACCCCACTACTTAAAGGGGATACTCCCAACCCTTTCTTTTTTTCATTAAAAATTCAAATTTTCACTTTAATCTTAACTATTTTTATAACTCTATTTTAGGGGATACTTTAACCCACCTCATTGAAGCGATACTTCAACCCCGCTTTTACCTTAAAAATGTAAAATTTTATCTCTTCTGGATGGCTCAAACCTTTTTTAGGAAGAATCATTTTTGTTCTTCAACTTACCACCGAATCTAGACCAAACTCTAAAATTGTCATCCTGGTTATTCTTCAATAACTGAAGGCAATATGAGATACATTTCGATCACCCCTCTTTTTAATGTTTTTGTTTTGTGTTTGCTTGTTTATGATATTATTATATTTCTCATTTTTTGCCTCACAAACTTGTTTCTTTTTATAGTGTTATTGTGCATTCATATTTAAAATTCATTTTCTAATGAAATTTACAAGGCGATGTCTCATGTTGGTATCTCTCCAGTGCCTAATACGAGACATCAAATTTTTAAAATCCAATCCAGACATCATTTTCATAAAAAAATCCTATGTTCCTCACATCTCTGAAGCACATAGGTGATCTAATTTTTCTTAATAGAAAAACCTTAAATTTAAATTTTTCAAAACTTCATGCATTAAAGAGGATTATATCTAAATAAAAACCAATTGGAATCGATTTCATCAAGACCAGAGTGAGACATAGTTAGTAGGTATCAATTTCGAGCTTCATGGGGACGCTAGTCCTTCCCTACACATATCCAACTCCTGAGCCCAACCAACAAATCTCTAGACTTCATAGACCTTGAAATTAATGTTTCGAGTTGCATAACTAATAATATTATTTTTAGTAGGTGTCCGATCTTGCCTAGCCTAAAATGATCGGTGGCGACTCCAAATTTATGGCCACTTCATGGTGGCCATCCGGGTTTAGTTGGATAAGTGATTCATCCGACAGTCCTTATTCCCTTTGTATCATCACGCCTAATCCAAATCCCAATCAAGGGATAGCTTAAAGGCTCGACCATAACCAATTATCATTTATTTTTAAGTCAAGTGCGCTATGCCCTTCAGATTATCCAAATTTTCAAAGGTCAGGCACATGGTGACACAATTCATAACACTTTGAAGGTGGAAAACCAAGGAAAAAATCGAAGTAATGGCTGCCCAAAAAATTAGCCAGATCAAAAACTAAAATGGAACCAACCTGGCATTAGTCAACACCAAATAGTCAACTAATGAGTCAAATATCAATTTAGTTAATAAAATCATATTTTAACTAATTAAAATTGAATAACAAACATTAATTAACATG